>JBAGKK010301681.1:0-20072 GCA_037177015.1 Euceroptres primus
TGAAATATTATCAACGATTTCATATAGAGGGTCAATGAAAAATACGACATGTCTTCCAACATGTCACAATTCAATAATCAGTAATATTGAATATAAGTTATGAACTTTCTCTAAAACAAAAGAAACCCCAAGAAAATCCAAATAATTATTTTTAAATAAATAAATATGACTCAAACTATTTCGTAGGTTTTTCTTTCAAGACTCGTTGAAAATAAATTTAAGTCTGTTTCTCTTGATCTTGATTTTATAAATCAATATAAAGATTTGATTAATTTTGAGGTTCAGTGTACGGCGAGTACATTCTTAAGGTATTATGGGCACGAAAAATCAAGTCTTGGAAAAACATATTTAATTATACTTTCAAGAATTGCAATCTTATTATTGATGGTATTTTTTAAAAGAGAAAACATTATTTTTCAAGAAACAAATTTGAAACATACGAAAATTATTTATTTAAAAAAAATTTTTTTAACGAACTTTTCTTCTTCTCTCTTCCTACCAAATTTTTAAAAATAAGTCGATTTTAAGAGATACTAGTTTATTTTCTCGAGAAAAAGATTCTCTACAACTTGACCTCATCCAATTTTTAAAAAGAAATTTTTTAATAGCTGAAACCAATAAAAAATAATTTTTGAAACAAAAAATTTTATATTTGTTACAAAATATTTGATACTAATTTATTTATATTTAAAAATTGGAGGTCAAGTGGCAGAGAATCTTTGTCCCGAGAAAATAAGCTATTTTTCAATAAAATTGTATCATTTTTTAAAATTTTGTAAGAGAAGCGATAAGGAAAAAAAATCGGACGAAAAAAAAATTTTGTATACAAAATATTTTTTTCATGAAAATTAAACTTTTTTCTTTTAAACAATACTATCAATAATAATATTACATTTCTGAAAAGTAAAATTAATTCTGTTTTCCCGAAACCTGTGTTTTCCTGTCCATAATACCTTAATTACACATGGAGAAAAATAGTTTCTTGAAAAGAGAAATGGGAACACACTCAGACAAAACATATTCTCAAATTTAAAAAACCGTTTTAACTTCTTTTTCTTGATTTGAAATGAAAATTTGTTTATCCGAAGAATTCAAAATAAGAATACCAAGTGAATTCAAAAAAATAATTCGAAAAATACAAAATGAATTCCAGATGAATTCGAAGAATTCAAAGTATTCTTGGTGAATCTTTGAATTCAGGAACAAGTGTACACCTGAATTCATTAGTAGTCAACTCCTCGAAAAAACAATCGATTAATCAGAAAAAAGTTTGTTTCATTCAAATAATGATTGTTTGAATCAAAAAAAATGTTTTTTGTACCCCACGGCAATGCAATTATATTTTTGATTTAGACAAATTTTGTTTGAATGTAGAAAACATTTTTCTGAGTGCAGCAAACGTTTTTCTATAATACTTACAGAAAGTCTGTTAGATTTACTGAAAATTCTGCAAGATTTATCGAAAATGACAATAAAAATACCAGGATTTAATATGCTGTCACAATTTCTCTTGAATTTAGGTAAATTGAACAGATTTTTTTTCTCAATGCAGGAAAACATTCAAGAACGTAATTTTCCAATTACTTAAATTTCAAAGTATTACCTACCCTTTTGGGCAAAAGTCTTGAGGCTCCAACACTGAAATTTAGTGCACGCCACATCCGCAAAACGCGGTTCGCTCTAAAAGACCTTCCAGCTCTCGTCGCTATTGTCGATAACTGAAGCAGAGCGAATTGCAGTCAGCAAATCCTTCTTCATTTCTGACCTGCAAAATCTCCTCGACAAAGCATGCACCTAACCCGGTTTTCACATTATACGAGTTACGAAGTTATGCAAAACAAATGCAGCTCGATACCTGTACGACCTCGAAATTCGCACTGCGGCTTCTTTGTAATGGAGCCAAACCGTTTTCTAGCCGTCGGTCAGTTCACCTCGATCTTTTCCTCTCCCAAAACCCTTAATACCAGTCTCCATCACCGTGTTGGTATTTCTAACTTGATTTACTACCCAGGGCCAAAGGCTTGCTTCCCATTGACCAATACGCAAATTGCAAGTTTCAAGGTCGTTTTCGACACTCAAGGGTAAAACTGGATCAAACCAAAATACCTTAGTCAGTTGCAAGTGCAGAGCGTGGGCGAATGGTCCTCTTCTTCGTGATCCGGAAACTTTTCGAATAAAGAAACAAAAAAAATCGTAACCGTCCATTGTTCTCTTTGTTTCTCAAACTTTACTTCCTTTTAATTTGATAAAAACTTTTTATGTAAATTATTAACGTCTTAATTCAATCGCCGAATTTACAGAAATGTGTTTCTCTATTGCTAATGTTATTTTCCTGTAAAGGTATTCAGTTTTTAAAATTCGAAGTGAGAAAAAATCAATTCTTTCCGCCATGTTGTTGAGTCAGCTGATCTGGTCACGTGACAAAAACCATACCCTCTTAGAACTAAAATTACCTACTTTATTCCTACTTTATATTTATGCAATACAAAACATTATTTCATATTTCTGTTATTTCAATATTTCTGTAGTAATTTCATAAAAATTGTTAATAACAATGGACTTTTTTTCGTTAAAATTACGTGACCACAGTGGCTCGAAAGTGAAATTCACTGATCAAAAAAGTGTATAACCTTCAGTTTTCATTCGATTTACAACTTCTTTATTCTAAACTAAAGACAATTAAAGTTTCAAGAGCTGCGTCGAGCTCGATTTCTTAATTTATTTTTTAAAAATATTTGTTTATTTAACGCAAAGTGCCACAAAAAGGGAAATATTGTTTTTTTTCAGTTTTCTCTTCAGAATCGATAGGGAAATATTGCAGAACGTGTTAAATCTATATCGGGGAACTTAAAAAATATAAATAAATTGAATAATGATCAAATTCATATTTATAAACAAATTAAGTTAACCAATTTACAACTAAGTGTTTTTACAGAAAACAAAACTTTTGCCTTCACTAAAACTTGTTTAATTTACCTCTAAAGCATCAACAAATTTAAAAAATTGATGATAAATGACAAATTATTATTTTTATAAACAATTATTATAAAAAAACTGGTAAAATCACTATTTTTGAACATCTAACACGTTCTCTCAAGTGTAAGTTTTTAAATATTATTCTAGAAGTTATGCATATTCATAAATATTACAAAATATATCAATCATTTTTATAAACAAATCAATAAAGCAAAAGCAAAATTTTGACATTTTACCGTACAATCTCTGTTATTTTTTCGCAAATTTGCTTTAGAGTACGTTATCTGTTAAAAATTTGTTGAGCTTAAACAATTATCATCATCATAGCCAAATTAAATAAACAAAAGCAAAATATTGGCATTTTGCTGCAGAATCAATGTTCTTATTTCGCACATCTGATTTGAAATGTGCCATCTGTGATGCTCCAATAAAAAAATTCTTGAATACAAATAAGTGTCTTTATTATAAACAAATGCAATAAACAAGAGCAAAATTTTTGGGATTTTTACGGCAGAATCTTCGATCGTTTTTCGCAAATCTGCTTTACAATGCGCTATCTGTGATGCTCTAATCAAAAAGTTATTGAATATAATCAATTGTCATTATTATAAACAAATGCAATGAACAAAACCAATTTTTTGTCATTTTGGCGTAGAAAAATATTAATATTATTAATATTACTTTTAAAAAGTGATTTATTTCTGGATTGATATATGAAATATTGCTTTTATTTGTTAAAATTATTTATAACAATAGCATAGTTTGCTTTATGACAAAGATTTGTAGTTTACCATATTTCTTCAGGCAATGCACAGTAGATTACTTGAAAACATAATATTGTTCTACGTGAAATTGACAAAAACTTGCTTTTATTCATTGAATTTGTTTATAATAATGACAATTGTTTATATTCAATAATGTTTTTCATTACAGCATAACAGCTCGTGCATTGTAAAGCAGATTTGTGAAGAAAAACAAAGATTCTGCGATAAAGTATAAAAATGTACTATTGTTTAATTTATTTATTTATAATAATAATTGTTTATATTTAATATGTTTTTATTAGAGCATCACAGACAACGCATTGTAAAGTAAATTTACGAAAAGGAACCAAGATTTTGCTTCTATTTAATTAATTTGTTTATAAAAATGGTGACATATACTTTGAAATATTTATGATTATGCATAACTTCTAGAATAATGTTTAAAAACTTACACTCAAAAGTTCAAAAATAGCGATTTTACCAGTCTGTTTATAATAATTGATTATAAAAATAATAATTTGACATTGAATATCAATTTTCACAATTTATTGTTGCTTTAGAGGTAAATAAAATAAGTTTTAGTGAAAGGAAAAATTTTCTTTTCTGTAAAAATACTTATTTGTAAATTAGTTAACTTCATTTTGTTTATAACAATGGATTTGATCATTTTTCAACTTATTTATATTTTCTAAGTTCCCCTGTATAGATTTAACATGTTTCGCAATATTTTCCTATCGATTCTGAAAATAAAAATGAAAAAAAAAACAATATTTCCCTTTCTGTGGCACTTTGCGTTAAATGAACAAATATAAGGAAAACGAAATTCAAGAATTGAGCTCAACACATCTCTTAAAAATTTAATTGTCTATAATTCAAAGTAAAAAAGTTGTAAATTGGATAAAAACTGAAGGCTGAGCACTTTTTTGAACAGTAAATTCCACTATCGGGCAACTGTGCCCTGGTATTAATTCAAAAAGTGTGGCCAGTAAAGGTCGACCATGAGCAATTGGAGGTGCTGATCAATCAGGCAATTACCGAAGGCGGATATTTGTTGATCGATCTGGTCAGTGCTAAATTACGTAAGTACACATACACTAGGAAGACCGTAACTCGAATAAAATGTCTTAAAGTAGTTTTGCGAGGCGAATTTTAAAACTAATTTCTAAAGTGAAAGAGCGATTAGTGCTAATGTAGATAATTATCAATTTATTAGCAATGAAGAGTCGATAATAAAGCGATATGAAGTACGTCGCGTTTATAATGCGCGCGGGAAGTAATATATTTTAGGACAGTTATTTATCATCCCACTGCATCCTGAATCCAGCGATAGCGGTATCTTCATCCGAAAGCTTCCCGTTTTATGCAGATATATTAATAGTTTATTAATAAATATATACTTTTATTTAAAATGAAACTACTTCGTTTTTTTGTATCTATTTATTTAAATAATTTAATCACAGAAAACCAACAATTTTTCATTTAAACAAAATACTTTTCATCAAAGAATATTTGAACGAAGAACACATTTAAATTATGCATGAAATATTTTTATGAATCAAGTGAATAAATCGGATTAAGAAATATTTACGAAAACGAATGGTAATAATTTTTTTAGAATGTAAATATTGTATTTGGCCTTTGTAAACTAACGTCTTCATTATGAATGCATTTGGTAGCGCTTTTATTATGATTTTTTACCCTCTGTGGTTCAAAAGAAAAAGGAGAACGATTATCGCGAAACACTGTTATAGCCTGCAGGCAATGTACGCGTCTTTGCGATAGCGGCGATAGTCATACTTATAATTAGAGAAGCCACGCAAATGATTTATAACGCACACGTGGTATACGGAATTTACTACACATTATTGTCGATGGACCATCTTTTCCTTTTGCGGGCCACAAATAATCGTTTGACATCTCCGCTCTTCTTTTTTCACATTAAGCTCGAGTCGCTCCTTTCTAAAGAAGAGTTGTCCAGCTCTCAAGTTCTCAACCTCAATCGAAATAATCCGAGTTTAATTTTGATCGAGCTTTCTAATAAATAAATCATCTGCAAATATTTCAAACTCTCTCTCTCTCTCTCGCTCCCCCCTCCCCCTTTCTCTCTAACTTTTAATCAATTACAATTTTTATTAATTTGAATTAGTAAAAATTTTAACTGATTCAACTTTAGAGAGCTTCAGAGTTAAATTTAAATAGTTCAATTGTCGCTAAATTCTTTTTATTCAGAAAGAAACAACAAGTAAATTTGAATAAATTGACATTTTTATGGAACAACAGATAATTATATAAAATTTTTTAAATTCTTAGTCATTTTTAAAGTCTTGTTTCATTTAAATAATAATATGCATCTTATGAATTTAAATTGAAATAGTAATTTCATAAGGTTTAGTGCTTGATACAAGTTGTCAAAAAATATATGAATTCAGAAACGACTGGTACAGTAGAAATCAATTTTTTGGAGTTAAATAATAATCAAGAGATGAAAAGAATATTGAGAGAGTTAAATAATAAATATAAGTTTTAAAGGGAAATTTATTTTGAAATTATTATATGTATGATTACATTTTAATTAAATTTGGCATAGGTGATAAAAAGATTACAAGAATCCAATTTACAGCCTCCTAAATTTTAATAATCGTTGAATCTTCATCATTGATAGCGTTTTTTTTCTTTAGTATATTATCTACTATTTTATTTGGATAAATTTTATTAAAAATAAGTATGCTAGGTAGATAATATATTTTAAGAAACAAAATAAGCTACCAAAGATGAAGATTGAATCAAAATTACGATATTTTTCTAAACCGAAAGAAAAATTACAAAATCGCAAATAACTGCTGTTAAATAAGCAATTACAGATTCAACTATTTTTTTCTAAATCGTCATTAAGTTTCTCTTTCAAAAGTTATACTTAAAAATGTGGTTAATTTCTTGGATTGTACAAACTATTTCAAAGATTATTAAATTTCAAGTTTGAACATCCTTAAACCTTTCGAACTTGTGCTCCTTTTTTTTTTTAAAAACCTTAAAAACTTTAATTATTCTTATTTCTAAACATTCATATTGGAGTGGTGTTCGTTCAAACCAAGATTTAAACGCCAGAAAATTTACAAACACTACAATTTGGATTCGTTAAATTTCAAAATCTTAAAATTCGAATATTTCCAAATAAACAGTACAAAATACATATTGCAAACCTTTAAAATTGATGTAATATTTTGCAACGTTCCAATTTCGTTGCAGTATTGGAATATTTTTATTTTGAAAGTAATAAAATTTATGTATATACATAAATTTTAATACTCTCAAAATAAAAATATCTTTCAAATTGAAAAAAATATCTTTCACTTGGAGGATTTTTAACTTGAAGTTAACCAGGTGTGGATTCTTTTAATTCTCTCTTAATCTGAATCAGCGATAAGTATACCACTGATTCCAATCAGTGTATATACGCTGATAAATCAGTGGAATTTCGCTTATAGATGGCGTGAAATTCACTGGTTAATTCACTGGTTCATCAGCGTATATATTTGGAATCAGTGGTATACTTATCGCTGATTCCGATTAAGAGAGTTAAAAAATTATATTTAAAATTCGTCCAATTTTAAGTTAAGTCTTAAATTCCGATTACATTCAAATTGAAAGAGTCTGATTTGTAATACTTTCAATTGAAAATAATCGAAATTGGTAGGCTTTCTGAATTGTTTAAAGTGCTAAAGTTGAAATAATTTGAAAACGTTCCAATTAAAATGCTTCTAATTTTATAAATAGATTCACAAATTTAAATAATCCTAATTAGACTATAATTAAAAATAACTTACATGTGTTGTAAATATCTAAAATTCAAACGCTTTCAATTTGAAATTAAAAGAGAATATGAATTCTCTCTTAATTTGACAAATTTCCAAAAAAATGCTTCAAATACAAATTTTTAAAATTAATTGTTCCACAGTCTCTAAATCTGAATTAGTCAATTCAGATTTAGTGAATCTGAATGGACTCAATTCTAGCTATGTCAATTAGTGGAATTTTACTGACAATCAGTGGAAAATCACTGATATTTCAGTGATTAGATCAGATTACGTTTTACAGGGTTGCTACAAAATCCCAATTTCAAAATTCCTTGGCTTTCCCTGACTTTTTCCTAACCAATTTTTTATTTTCCCTGACGTTATAATTATAATTATAATTATAATTATACAATACAGGGATCACAGTGGTTCATTATTTCAATTTTAGGGAAAATAGGGTATTTCCTTTTCGAGAAAAGGGATTTTTAAAAAAGGGGAAAGTTTTTTCTTTTAAAAATACGAAGAAAGCTGTAATTCTCCAGCATCTTAAAAAATCCCCCAAAATCTTAGATTCCTGTCTAGAATATAAAAAAATATTCCTCAAATTTCTAAACTTTCAGAATCTTTCAAATGCTGTAGAATTTTCTAAAATCCTTCATGACTTCTGGACTTTTCAACAAACTTTTAAAATCTTCTAAAATATTTATACTTTTCCATTAATTTGTGAATTCATTAAATCTTTTGAAATCCCAAAATATTCACTACAATCTAGATTTTCGAGTCTTTTAGAATCTCCAACAGACTTCTTGATTCTTCAAAAATCTTCCATAAATAAGTTCTAAAATCTTCTAGTCTCTTCTAGACTTTTTTTTAGAAGACTAAAAAACTGTACAGAATCTTAGGAAGATTCTGAAAACAATTTAGAAGATTCTTCAAGATCATTAAAGTCTTTTGTAGACTTGAAAGGGTTTTAAATGATTCTGCAGAATTCTAGAAATTCTAATGCACTTCAGTAAACTTAAATTTGTTCTAAAATATTGGTTTATTTATATATAAACTAATGTAAAAATAAATAAGCTCATGATATTTCTCTTTATTTTATATTTATTTTTGAAATATTTTATATTACAAGATATAAGTATTTAAGTTAAGAAAAAAAGTTCGTTCATTTGAACGTTCAAAACTTCAGGTACATTTAAGAATATTCTTGAAGACTCTAGAAGATTTTAGAAAATCATGGAATAGTTCAGAAGATTTCAGACGATTTTAGAAGATTCTGGAACATTCTAGTATATTTTTTAGAATATTAAAGAACTTTTAAGAATTCTTTAAGATGGTATATAAATTATTATAGGAGAATCCAAAAGATTACAGAAGAATCTAAATGATTGTAGATTTTTAAACAGTCTAAAATATTTTGGAGAACCTTTACAGATTTCAGATAAGTTTTGAAGATTCTAAAAAATTTGACAGAATTTCGATGATCTTTTGTAGCCTTTGGAGGATATTATTGGGATATTATTTTATAAGATTATTGTAGGAAACCCCAGAAGATTCCAGAACAGTCTCTAATATTTTGGAGAATTTTTAAGGATTTTAAATCAATTTAAAATATTTTGGAGGAGTTTAGGAGATTTTAGCAGACTTTCGCAGATTTTGAAAATTTGAAAGTTATGGGAAATTTAAGAAAACTTTAAAAGAGTTTTTGAATATCACACACAATAAAAAGGAATACTTAAAATATTGTTACACCTTAAAATGGTTTGGATTAAATTCAGTAAAATTTGTCTTAATTTAAGTAATATTGCAGTCTAAATTTATTATCAGGTACCTGAATTTCAGAATCGATTCTTAAATTCAGAAAATTTTTACTTAAAATCAAGTCAATATTGCTTAAATTAAGACAAATTTTACTGAATTCAATCCAAACCATTCTAACGTGTAACAATTTTAAGCTTTCCTTTTTACCGTGCAAGTTTCTATTTCTTATAATTCTTAGAAAGTTATTCGGAACTTTGAATATAAAAAGGGGAAAAAAGGGGGAAAAAGGGATGAAACTCTAAAAAAATCTGATTTAAGAAGATTTGGAGAATACTAGGGGAAAGGGGGAAAATAGGGAAAAAGGGGAGTAGGGGATTGATTGTAATCTCTGATAAAATGATAGTTTTGTAATATTATAATTGTATAATTTAATTTCTAAACAATTATAAACAGTATTAATAATATTATATAAATATTGGGATATAATTATAATTTGTGAAATCAAAAAAAATTCCCTGACTCTTTCAAGGTTTTCTCTGACTTTCCCTGACCTGTAGTAACCCTGTTATAATTATAGATTAGATTTTTATTAAAACCACTGAAACAGTGATATTTCACTGATTCTCAGTGGAATTCTACTAATTGCCATAGCTAGAATAGTGTGACTGATAAATTAGTGAAATTTGACTAATTCAGATTTAGAGAGCAGGCTATGATTTGAAATCAGAATATTTTCAATTCATATAAAAGTAATAATTATAATTACAGTAAAAATGGGGTTCCTTTTTATTGCAGTGATGTTTTAACATAATTAATTTTTTCCGCGATTTAAAGGGTTAAAAATTTGGATTAGGAGGATTATAATTTTTTCATTTTGCGGATAATGTTGATCTAAATTTAACTCACTAAAGAAGGAATAAATTTTTTAATTCTATTGCTTAAAATCTATGAGAGTGAAGATTCTTTTGAAAGTTGAGCGCGACTCAATGGCGAAGTGATCTCGCGTGCGTCGGCCGTCGGACATGGCGACCCGACGCTCGTTATACAACATTCTTCCATTCGGCGAATATATGTGAAAAATTGATACATTTTAGCAGTCAAGACTCGTTAAAACGACGCGCAACGTTGCCAGAGCGACCGTGTAACGATTCTTATTAATAGTAAAGTCTTGCCTATTTTTGACGCACTTTAGGCACTACGGTATAATTACGTGAAAATTAATTGACACAAACTGTGCGGTATACCCATTCCACGCTCTAACGAATTTTACTCATTTATTTATTCACCTTCTAGTCACCAATCGTTTTCGAAAATCTAGCTATCATTCATTCTCAACAAATCCCCATTTCTCATAAAGTGTCGTGTTCATCTACATTTCAGACACTAAATAAGTACTTTGAAATTAATATTCTTTCGTAATTCGAAATGAGAAATGAAAAAGGGTCGTTGACAAATTGTCAGAATTTTCATTTTTGCGGTCAAAAATTGAAGATGACTTGTGCAATCATAGAAACATAAATATTTTCTTGGAAGATATAGGAGAAAAATGTTTTTCATAAAATAAACAAGACATAAGCAAAAATTTTCTGATTAATATATATTTATTACTGAATGGAGATTACTCATAAAATAAATTTTTTTGCAGTTCTACTTTGTTATTGATTTTTATTTTGAGATTCCAAGAAAGATTTGTTCAAAAGGGAAGTTATTTTTACCGACGGGCTCTGATAATCGAAAAAGCTCGAAGCACGATTAATTTCGCCTTCGTTTTCTCAAACATCAATATTTGTTCCGTGGAATGAAAAATCGAGTTTGGTTCACTCTTTACTAAATCTACGATACCAAACTAAATATTTTCCAAGCCGATAGTCGTGAACATACCAGAGCCTTGTACTTTTCTAGGCTTCAAATCTCAAGATCGTTTATCAATTCCCTTTTCTATTAATATTCATTATTCATTAATTCTAATCAGATTCTAAATCTTCCAAGATTTGTTAATATGGTAAAAATACTAATGACTTCATTGTTGCAGCAAACTAGGATAAATTTTTTATACACTGAGACTATAAGTTCGTTTGATTAATGGTTAATGTCTTGCCTATAATCGAATAATTTTACAAAAATTATAAAAGAACGCTTAAATGATTCTGAAAAAGAAGTTTGACTTCTCTTTCAAGGAAAAGAGAATTGTTTTTTTTATTGAGTAAGAAATGCAATAAAGAGTATTTGGAAATAAGTGAATAAACTTTGGTTTTTGACGGATAGCGTGCAGTATATTGACCAAAACGTCGGTAGGTGCGTGAATATTTGCGTTCCACTTCTTTTATAAATGTTTATACATTTATTAAGGCTACTTTGAGCTCTGCTGTATTTCGAAACGAATGCCTCGTGACGTGGCACCGCGTCGCTGTCGTCAGAACGCTACGAAAAGTGAAATATTCCCGTCGTATTTTCACATGCGCCAGGACAAATGGCTTCTGTGCGTCTGACAGGCCGCACTGCCGAGAGACGAGGTAAAAAATACAGCTAAATGCGTTTTTCCTTTATCAATTAAGTAACGAAACCGAGGCCGAGGAATCAACTTGTTTCTGCCACAGAAAAGCAAAAGACAAACTGCTGGAAAATTCTCAAAAACCTGAAAAATTCCTTGCAAATCTGCAAATGGATTCTGTATTGTGAAATAATGAATGTTGAAGTATTTCAAAAAAAAATTTGCATCTTACTAAATCATAAAACCTCTTTAAATCGAAAAACATCTTAGTTTCAAATCGTACAAATTTCGAAAGTAATCAAATTGTGTATTCTTGAAATTTTAAAATATTTATAGTTCGAAGCATCAGTATTTGAAGGTCTTCAATTTTTACAATCGTCCTCTTATATTTTATAATTGAGATTTGTCAAAATTTGATAGAAAAATTGGAAAAAATTTTCAGTTTAAATTGAAAAATCTTCTTTTGACAGTAATCTAATTCTCTAAATCTGAATCAGTTAAATGTAACTGATGATCAGTTAAACCATGACTGACTTCTTGCTTTAGCAAAATAAGTGAAAATTAATTGATATTCAGTCTCTGGTGTTCAGTCAAACAAGTTACTGAACCAGTGAAAGAAAAATTAACTGATTTTTTAATCAGAAAAGTAACCTTAAAGTCAGGTTTTTGACTGAAAAATTAGTGAATTTTGACGGAAAGTTATTTTAGTTAAATTTTTACTCAATGAATCAGTGACCGACTTGTTACTTCTGAATCAGTCATTTTTAACTGATTTAAATTTAGAGAGCAGCTTTATCGCTTGTTAAAATATTTTAAAAGATAATTAATCAATAAATAAATAACTAAATAAATAAATTAGTAGGTACTTAAATAAAAAATAAGAGAAAAAGAGTTATTTTCGTGTTTAAAAATACAACGCGAAACAGACTTTTTTTTATTAAGAGTCTAACATTCCGCCCTTTATCTCCTTTTTTCTTCTGCCTTATAAATTTGCATTTAATTTAAATTTAAAATTTAATTTAAAATCTTTTTTCGTTCAAAACTATGTGAGACAGATATTTTCATGTGAATTTTTTATAACTCTACTAAGATACAAATCACAGAAAATCACAAAGTATCATTTTAATCTATAGCAAAATGAGAAATCGAAAAAACAAAAGACTGTGACAATAAAATAAATGATGCACTTCAGATCAAAATAATATTGCTGCAGATTAAAATAATATCCCACGATTTATTGTAATTTTGTTTACAAAACACCAAATTTGTCTTATTTTTTTCTGCACTAAATTCTTTTTATAAAAACTGTACATTATGCGAGGCAGATATTTTTATTGTCTATTTCTATTATTTTTGTACTAAGTTGTAAGCCATGAGTGATTTCTTGCTTTAGCAATCAGTGAAAGTTGACTAATTTTCAATTAAAAAATGGCTGAATTTCAGTTGAAAATTTACTGATTTGCAGTCAGAAAAATTACTGAAATTTCAGTATATAAAACATAACTGATTTTTAGTTAGAAAAATAATCTTAAAGTGAAATTTGACTGAAAAATCAGTGAATTTTGACTGACAATCAGTTAAATTTTAACTGAATGAATCAGTGACTGATTTTTTTCATGAATCAGTCACTTTTAACTGATTCATATTTAGAGAGTAGCTTTAACGCTTGCTAAAATATTTTAAATGGTAACTAGTCACTAAATAAATAAATTACGAAATAAATAAATTAGTACAAATAACAAAAAATATGAGAAAAAGAGTTACCTTCGACTTTAAATGTACAACGCGAAACAGATATTTTTTAATTATGAGTCTAACCTTCCGCCCTAGATTTATCTAATTTTTTCTTCTGCCTTAAAAATTTGAATTGAATTGAATTTAATTAAAATTTGAAATTTATTTTAAAATTTTCCTTCGGACAAAACTATACTAGACAGATATTTTCATTTATTTTTTTTTACTCAAATATAAGATACAAATTTCGTCTACAAAGCGCCAAATTCGTCTTATTTTTTTTTCTGCACTAAATTCTTTTAATAAAGACTGTACATTATGCAAGGCAGATATTTTGTTTACTTCTATTATTCTTATACTAAGCTGTAAACTTTTGCTTATAAAATGCTAGATTTATCTCATTTTTTTATTCTTCTAGAAAATTTGATCACGTTTTTGATTCAGCTTTAAAAATTAAAAATGATTAACGACTTGAAGATTTCAACTATTTTTTGTGCTTATCACATTTATATTGGAAAACAAATGTTTTCTGTGTTCAAAAACATTCTGTAAATTTTAATCAGACAAAATTTTGAGTGATTTTATTCAAATTCACTGTTTAATTAGCTAGAAATATATCACCGAATGAAATCAGTGAAAATTTTGACTGATTCGGATTTAAACTAAACAGTAAAAAAGAATACTTAAAATTGTTACGCGTTAATGTGGTTCGGATTAAATTCCATAAAATTTGTCTGGATCTAAGCAAAATTAATTTTGTATTGAGTAAAATTTGTCTCAATTTGAGTACAATTAGAGTAAAATTTTTCTGAATTTGACTCAATTCTGAAATTCAGGTAACGTGGTATTAAATTTAGACCAATACTGCTTAAATTAAGTCAAATTTTACTGAATTTAATGCAAACCATTTTAAAGTTTAACAATTTTAAGTATCCTTTTTTACTGTATATTTAGAGAGCATTATTTATTGTTATTTTACTTCTTTCCAATATAAAAATAATGATAATTTTATGTTTCAACACCATCTGTCTAGAGGTCTTGAACTTGTACCCAATGAATTAACATATTTATGGATGTTTGAAGATCTCACTGGACTTGTGATCGTTCATCTCCGATGATTATTCCCTACGACGACAACAGTAAATGATTCAAGCGTTACAATGTAAGCTCATTGAATTGAAAAATAACCTCTCTTGTGGGGAAGCTTGGTATGCCATAAAAAATCAGAGTAACGCTCAACTGAGCGTACATTGTGCAATATACAATCATCTGTTTCTATCCCGTGATTCCTCTTCGTTTAATGCTAATAATAATAATTTTCTCTGCGTGAATTAAACGGTCAAGTCGTCGCGGTCAATTGGTCTTCACGGTTGCTTAAATTCAATTCTTGGTTGTTACTTCCTTCTTCTGATTCTGTATGTTCTCGTCTTTTTTAGAATCTCGTCATTTTTCTTTCGGTTTAAAGTAGTTGAAGTGTGTTTCACTTTCGCAGCTGTAATAGAAACGATTTAAAGCACGCGCCGCTGAAACTCGCTCGATAAGATTCATTTCCTCGTTACAAGCACTCTCTCGACTTATCGATCTGATATACCGTCCAGAGAAGTCGACAAGTTGGAGGTCGTTGTATATGAGCTACCTACCATCTTCTCATTTCCCGTCTCCTCCGCCTTCCTCTGGCATGGCGGTTGGTAACATGCACCAGGCACGGTCGCGGATCTTATGTCATTTTGCAGCTTATGCTCGCTTCTCTTTTTCAACAACTTATGACAAAATGAAGGAAAAAATAAAAAAATATTTAAAAATGTTATTTCAAACTGTTATAGTAGAAAAAACTGGAATATGTAAATGTAAATGATGTTGACAACACTGAATCGAGGCAGACAATGTTGGCGACACTGCAGCCCTTGAAGACTACAATATTGCCAACATTATTTTCGGTAAATAATGTTGGCAACAATTCACCATTCAAATCTACAAAAAGTTATCAAATAAAGATGTTAGGTTGTCGAGCAATATTATTAATATTTCAAGAAATGTTAATCTTGATCGTTTTTTATTCGTATAATTTGAAAACAAGAACCTGGACCAAGGTAGATTTTTCTTGTTTTCCAATTAGGCGAAAAAAAAATCGACAAAAATGAACATAGATACATAGATACATAGATACATACATAGAATCATTTTTACATATGTTATATGTATTAAATCTTTATTTTTGAAGTCACGATAATCGAATGAAAGAAACTTTATTTATTAGTATCCAATGTTTAAATTTAAATTATTCATATTGAATATTCATATAAATATGAAATTCATATTCTTAATGAAAATACTTTGAAACATTAGAAATTTTTTAAATAGTTAAATTTTTCTCAATTTAACTGTGAAAATAAAAAGGTGTCTTCCAGTTAGTGAACTGAAAATCAAAATTAAAAACAAAGTGTGGATTTTTTTAAGATTCATTTATCTTGTAGTTCATGAAAATGGAAGAAATTTCCCAAAAGGATTTCATCCGATTATGACCAGTTTTTTTTGTGGGGAGTCCTTTTTTACGGGAATCAGTGAAATGTAAAATATTGTTAGCACAGTAAATCGTAGGATATTATTTTAATGTGCAACAATATTATGTTAATCTGAAGTGGATCATTTATTCTATTGTCATAATCTTTTGTTTTTCAATTTCTCATTTTGCTGCAGATTAAAATGATACCTTGGGATTTTCTGTGAGTCACTTGAAATCAGAAGCCAAATAGATTTGAATTTATTCATTTTACTTTTAAGAATACGGTAGTTCGATTTTTTCTCTCTCTCAAATAGGTTGAAAGCTATTAAAATTATACGAAAAATAAGGCCAAGATGAAGTGATTTTGTCCAACTATTCAACTCGTCACAAGATAATGTAAAAATAGTGCAATTTTCGACGAATTCTTAAATTTTAAATAATATCGGAAATGATAAAGCATTTTCAGAATTCTTGGACTCATTTTTAAAAAAAAATTCCAAACAATAGTAACATCTTATTAACATATTTGTGCAATTCTTTCTTTGCATGGTGTAAACAGTTAAAATTTGAACAAAAATATTAGAAAAATTCCAAAATATTTTTTTGCTGCGAAAGGTATTTTTTTAATTTATGAAACTAGAGTAATATTGGTTAAAAATTAAAGGAAGATTTTTTTATTCAGATTTCTTCTTTTCCAGTGAATTGCGACGAGGTAATTGCTCGTGCAATCTGATGTATACGCTGTATACAATCTTGTGCAATCTCTATGCAATCCGATGCAATCTCTATGCAATCGGATGCAATCTTTATGCAATCCGATTCAATTTCTATGCAATTCAAAGCAATCTCTTTGCAATCTGATGCAATCTCTATGCAATCCGAAGCAATCTCTATGCAATTCGATGAAATCCCACGCAATTCTGTACAATCTCTATGTAATCATGAAATCACATTAAATTCTTCACAAATAACCTTAATCTATTGATTAATCTAACATATCTTACAGTATCTTGCAATCACATACAATCTATGCAAACCCATGCAATTTCATGCAATGCCATGCAATCTCTATGCAATCGCATGCAATCCTTTGCAATCATGATATCCCATTAAATTCTTCACACATAATCTTGTTCTAATGTCTAACCTTATATCTCTGACATTTTATTGCAATCTTATACAATATTATGCAACCTCTATTAACCCTTGAATTCTCTATAAAATCCCAATGTAATCCAGTGTAATCTATTAAATCCCACGCAATCCCATGCAATCTTAAAATCTTTTGCAATCGTTTGCAATGTTTTGCAATCTTTTACAATCTTTGGTAATCTTTTTCAATTTTTAGCAATCTTTTGCAATCATGCACAATCTTTTGTAATCTTTGGTAATCTTTTTCAATTTTTAGCAATCTTTGGCAATCTTGCAATATCTTTCAATCCCTTGCAATGTCACGCAATCTTGCAAGCTGGTGTAGGAGAGACCGTTCTATAGTAGGTAATATTTTACAGTAGGTAATTTTAAATAATCAGAAAACAGATCGAGAATGTTAATCAAGTTTATGATCCTCAGATTTCAGCAATGATTATACATTACCAGGCGAAGTTTTGTTTATTTAATATTAATAATTGATGCGTGAGAGTGAAAAAACTGATTTTCTGCAGGTTGAAAAAAATTTTGACTTTTCTATATGCATAGTTTTCACTGAAATAAAATTTTTCTGGGCTATGATTTTGTATCCATAACAAAGTTGAAAGCGTTAGGAACAATATACTTCGACGCCAACATTTATTTTTCTTCATATGTGAATTTTTTAGCACTTTTTATTTAACGTTGCAAAATCTATCAGTGGGTAATAACACTTTAAAAAATTTTTCGAAAATTTTTACGAAAAATTTTTGCCAGCTTATAACCCGAACATTTTGAAATTTTTTCTAATGCATTCGGAAATAATTCCGAATTGTAGTTGTTTTGTAATTCTATTTATACAATCTCCTAAGCTTTACGAAATATTTCCTAACTTTTCGGAAGTTAACTAATATATTCGTAAAATTTTCCAATATTCTCAGGTAGATTTTTCTATTTTGCTCGGAAAAACGTATATCGGAAAAATTTCATACTATTTAGTCTTAAAAATTTCCAAAAATTTTTACAGTGAGGTAGTAGGTAATCCTAAAATTTTTCTCCCGGGATTGGCAGCAATGAAAAAACCCGATATTTTCCGAATGTAGTCGAAGGATACCGAAGTATTGAAGGTTTGATTTGGACTTTTCGTGGGTGATTAGTTTTAGTTAATAAATATAGAGTAAGTACCTAAACATTTAATAATAATAGCTAACTGTGTAGAATAAAAATAATATACAAAAAATTTAGTCTTTCTAGTTGAAAATAAGGAATTTTGATTAGTTAGAGGTTAATTCTGTGTATTTCTTTACATTTTTAAGTTTAGGTCAGGTGTTTTAAAGGTTACACGTACTGCCAACCTCATGTATTTTCCATTGACAAAAAATGTCAAAAAATTTAAGTGAAATGTCATTTAGTGAAAAACAGATAGTTTCGGACAGTTCTATCTCATAAAACTAAATAAACTTAAAAGTGTACATGTCATAATTTATAATTTTTAATTAATAAGTCTTATTTTATCTATATTTTTCATATTATAAGCGATTAGCTATTGTTGAAACAGATGGAAAAATTCGTATCACTGCAACGTCTCATAAAATTGCTGAAAATAGCTAAGTAATGAATTCATTAGGTTTCTTTTGTATAGATATCCCGTGTAGAAATTTGTCGTGGAAAGTAGGAAGGCAGTGCCCAGTTGCGCTAATCACTTTCAAGGCACTTTAAAGGTGAACTTTAAAGTTACTGTCATGGAGCCAGTTTACACCGTACAATTTAAGCGCGCTTAAAGTACGTAAGCAGGGATAGGCGTTGCCTAAGTCTATACACTTAGGCAAAGCCTCTCCCTTAAGCTCCTTACTTGCGTACTTTAAGCGCGCTTAACTTTGGCGGTGTAAACTGGCTCATGGTTTGTTATACTAATTTCGCTAAGTTGATGTCTAGCTAAACTGACCATGACCTTTCCAATAGTGCTGTAAGGTTACTAGGCAGATAAAATCTTCAAATTTTTTAAAAATTATTACAAAAATATTTTTATTTACTTTTGGAATGAAGAAATGAATTTCATGTATAAAATTTCATTCAATTTTATTCATAAAATTCAGTTATTCCTTCCAAGAGTAAGTAAAAAATGTCTTTTGTTATAAAATCTATGCAATTCATTAAATTAATGAATTAATTAATTAATTTAATTTATTAAGTGATGCAATAATATACATTAACGTTTATTATATAATGCCGAAGTATATAAACTAAAGAATCTTCATCTTCATCTTATTCTGGTGAATCCCCTTCTCGTAGGAGTGGATACTCTTCAATGGCTTCAGCAATTGGTAAAAACCATCCATTTTTAAACTGAAAATAATCATAAATATTTATTTCTTTAAAAACTTTATATTAATTAGAGCCCAAAAATAATTAAGATATATAAATAATGATTTCCAATCGCAAACAAATATTATTTTTGATTAACCATAAAGAGGTTATGTTTAAAAATATGAAATAGAAAACATATTTTTCAGAATTTAATTCTTTTACTAATTTATAGTAATACAGATATGGTGCACTCTGAAATACAAACAATTGAAGATATTTATTTCAAATTTATTTGAAAAAGTGAAATTCAAACGATAATGTTAACCAATATGCACCTATATGATTATCATGAAACTAAAAATGCTGAATTATTCTTGCCAGTTGCCATATTTGACTTACCTTTATTCATTGAAAATAAATGTGATTCCTTTTTAAATATTCTGTATGCAGCGGTATACAATTATGATCTATCTCATGCAGAGAGAAAATAAAATTATTCTGGTCATACGTTCAATATATAAGTGTTTATTGAGTTTAAAAAAACTCTAAATAAACCGACGTTTCAACCCGTCTTTGGGTCTTTCTCAAGGTACATCAAAATAAATTAATAACAT
>JBAGKK010301782.1:0-20069 GCA_037177015.1 Euceroptres primus
ATGATCGAACTGTGATTTTGATGTCTGTATTTTTTAATGTGAGACTTACATTATCAGAGAACATATGTCATTACTCAGAACCGTTTTTTAATTACGTCATTATTTGATATTTAATTAATTCATGGGTGTTGTATTTCGACCACAGTGCCCCCATCACTGGAGCACGGCGGACGTCATATTACTGCCGGTTTGATTCAACAATATGAACATTATAGAATAAAAAATATACAATATAATAATTCTGGAGAGTGTAATATAACAAAGAAAAATTACTTAAGACATATTCAACACTAAATAAATGTTTTCTTATCAATAAAAGAAAAGTATGTCGCAAAACCCAGTTATAACCTCTTGCTTCCTAAAAATTCTATTCAGCGCGTAGAAATCTGTAATTGCCTTTAATCTATATCTTATTTACCGACAGGTGACAAAGGCGCGAAAAAATTCAATACAGGCATTGATAAATAATTTTCGAAATCCTATTGTATTACGTTCAGTTCATATTTTTTTTTATCCTTAATTTGCAAATGTCTGTTACGTTAATATACATATTTATGGTACATGACCGGCTAATGCTTATTTTGTAAATATTGAAAATATTGCGTAACACTGTTGACAAAATTGCGTTTAACTTATGTAACTAGGACCGCACCCTAATAAATAAAGAGAATTGCTTAAAGTGTATTTAAAATGAAAAATAATAATTAGGAATGGAAATAACTTAATAACAAGTTTTAATATTTTTAAGTTATAACCTCAAAGTCTACATGATGATCTCTTCCAAAGAAATCAAACATGAAATTATTTAAATAAAGATAAATCCTTCAAGCATATCCATTTTAAATAAACAAAGATTGTTAGGAATGGAAATAACTTTATCACAATTTTTAGGTTATGTAATCTCAAAGTTAATACCGATGGTCTCTTTCAAAGAAATAAAACAGGAAATTGGTTATGTAAAGAAAATTCCTTCAAGAATATTTTAAATAGAAAATTATGTTTAGGAATGGAAATAAACTTTTCATAAGGACAGTTTTTAATATTTGTCGGTTATAATCACGAATTTCACTTAATGGTCCCTTTCAAAAGAATCAAACGTGAAATTAGTACTAACCGTATTATTATTAAATATAACTTCAAATTACGTTTCGATTTTCGTTCTTATATGTTAAACTTTTTATTATTAACAACGCCTGCATTTTTATTAGACATTTTAATTAGGCGTATTAGATATAACGGACAGAATAGTATTCTTAAATGCTCGAAAAATTTTGTTGAGCAAATGCTCTTGAGAATATGCTCAGTATTTAAACTCAAATAGAGCATTTATAGAGCATTTAAACGATTTTAAAGCATTTATTATTTAATTTAAATTTAATTTTATTTATTATTTAAACAGATATATCAACAATTAATTCATATATTTTTTTACGAATTCACTATATAGTGCTGTTACGTCGTAACAATTATTTGTTTCATTTTATGTTCAAATCTTTCTATTTATTTTTTGAACCACCCTAGTACATAAAGTTAATCTTTGGAATTAATAAAGGATAAGTTGAACCTTTTTTATTTTTGTATGTGTTTGTCATTTAAATTTTTTTCTTAATTATCGTTTTCAATATCTATATTTACCATTAGTCCTCTTTAGTCACAAAAGAAACTTGAGAGACATCACAAAAAAAGAGATTTTATTATATATTGAATGTTAATTTTTTATGGTATTTATTATTATTATTATTTATTTATTATTTATTATTTTTTTTGGTAATTTATGCTGACCTTTTTGTTAAAAATTTGTTCATTCTGCTCAAAGTTTTTCATCTCCACATATCGACTGCTCCTGTTTGAAAAAACGTAACTCATTTTTGCGCATTGTCAGACAGGCGTAAGTCAGGCGCTGCAAGCTGGATTGACGCCCGTCTGACAATACAAAAAAATGAGTTACGTCTTTTCAAATAGGAGCAGTCGATATTATTTTTTCGCTTGTTTTTAGCTTCTCGTATGTTTTCAACTTCATGTACTGGAAAATACTGACTCATCTGAATTTTCTCGTAAATCTAGTGATCCATTGCGTAAATCCATTGCGCTAAAACTGCTGCTGTTGATTTAAACTTGTTCAAAAATATATCTCTCGTTTGAATAATTTTTTGCCTATTTTTAAATCACGATTTTAGAAGGCTATGCAAATGATTTCCGCTTAGGAAAAGAAACAAATTGAATAAAGCGTCCAGGAATTAAAACACTATTCAAAAACAATGGCAGACGAAACAAAACATAAAAATATATAATAAATATTCAAGTGAGTGAGCAGACGTGTGACCTCTACGTGCATTGACAGTTAACTTTTTCGTTTGTGATATCAGCTTTTTAATATTCATTAAATCTGGCAACTCTTTGTTCGCGTGGAAAATTTTATTTTAGTAAATTTATAATTTTTGTAAAACTGCTCCATGTTTGTTTTTTTCCCCATTAATTTTTATCTCATAAAATTTTAACGATTTTGAAGTATGATGATGAAATGTGGCAAATGCTCGCGTATCATCTTCCTCAGTTTGCACTTGTTGCTTCTTTAGGTCTATAAAATTTGCAGAAATTTCCATAATACTGAAAGCAGGCCAGAACTCGAAGGTTAAGGTCCGGTTCTCCAACACCTTTTGAGAATTGCGTGCAGTTTTCAACTGTGCATCCGGTGCTTCAATTTTACGGGTGGCCGCATGTCTGGCCTCCACCACCATTGCTGCCAACTACCCGGGCATTTATTTCCCAAATACACATTACACACCAACATAAATAAACTGTACACAACCCAATCACGTGTGTCCTGAATTGGGTGAAGTCGGAGTAAACTGTGACACTTGATAATTCGCTCCTTCCTTTTCACTTGCTTCACAAATAATCAACTTAAGTGGCGATAATTGCGATACTCGCGCCTTTCCGCTCTCGGAGAAAGATTTATGGGGGCAGAAAACTCTAACAGTAGTTCATCAACTTATCTAGGAACTGAGGTTCATTATCCGAGATTGTACTTTTAAAAATGACACTTTTCTTTCTATTTTTTTTAAATAAAAATAAAACACAGAATTTGTTATTAACCTTTAAAGCGCACACGTATCTCAGAATATCGTAAAGTGCATATGGGGTCTTTGGAGCCCCCACATAAAAAATGCTTCCAGCAGTAAGAGCGGTTTGAAATTTCCACTTGAAAAAATTCCGAAGTATTCTTTTAGAGTAACTTTATGAGAAATAATTGTTACATTGGCCAAAAATTGAGTTTCTAGGTTTGGAAAAAATTATGAAGTTGGAATAATAAGAAAAATCACGATTTTACATAAAAAATCATAACTTTTTTAATTTCCAATATTGGCGCCACAGGTGTCAATTTTGCCTACAGAAGCGTGGAATACTTCTTAAAAACATGTTTGGGGTGTCAGGAGACCTCCAGTGCGCTTTAAGAGTTAAAGCGGATTTAAAGACTTTTATGAAAGATGTATAATTTTCTTTTCTGTGAGGTATGAATGTATTTTTTATTCTTATTATTCTTATTATTTGTATATTTTATTTATTTTTTATTAATATAGGATATTTATACTCAAAACCTTTTGTAATAGTTGATATGATTGCTTCTGATTTACGAAGATTGTGAAAAAAAATACGATCTGTAAGATGCTCA
The DNA here is from genome assembly GCA_037177015.1 of Euceroptres primus. Lineage (NCBI taxonomy): Eukaryota > Metazoa > Arthropoda > Insecta > Hymenoptera > Figitidae > Euceroptres > Euceroptres primus. The sequence continues at coordinate 3,674 of JBAGKK010301782.1, forward strand.
TGGGCATGGTTATTACAGACAGACGTACGATACAGTTTCCTTTTTGCAGAGAAACGTTCGATCAACAAACATCGAGCTGAAGTAGTAGAAGTAGAAGAACGAATTTCTCTTCGAGGTTGCTCTCAATGCTCTCTTTCGTTTTTATTACAACAGAACTCAAGCTTGTTTACTCATGGTAGTAAATTGTTGGGTTCGGAATTGCATTTAAGGGAAAAGAGTGATCAATGCTCTTCATAAAATGTATTTTATTACAGTAAAATCAGCTTTTAAGCTTTTGTGCTTATCCGGAAGAATTATAGTTTCATTTTCACCCGTGTAGAAATTTCGAAAGGGTTCTAGTGGGGCTCCGACAAGCTTTTCCAATTTTCCATCAGGCTCCACTGTGGAAACTCACTAGACTATCTAGTAGGGTTCTAAGTTGAACGCCCTTCCACAGCCTGAAAATATTTATTTTTCATGGAATAACCCGTGTGTACACGGGTTATTCCATATCAGATTTACAACTAAAAAATCGATTGTAGCGAAAAATTTTTCTCGCATTCTTTAGAGTAAAATAATCGACACGTATTTTTTTGTTTCAATATGCTATTTTTTATTTTCATGCTATGATTTTTTAAACTTTTGAAGTGTATAGACTTCAACCTTTTTTGATCAATAATAACTCGAAAACTATTTTTAGGAAAAATTCTCGTTGTCATTAAAGTTCGTATAAGTTTAATGAAAAAATGTAAATAATGCATTGTTTTTGTTATATTACCCATGTTTTTCGCAATTGTTATAAACAAATTGAATTTTTCCAAAGTCGGACCATTTTTTATAGTTTTTTTTTTTGTCTGAAATTATTTATAATGGTATTGAGAAGGTTGTGTGCAATTTCAGCGTGGTCCGTGTAATAGTTCACGAGATTTTTCCCGAGATATTAACTTATTAAAAAGCGAAAACCGAGCTCAAATCCTGGCGCGCGCTGTACCGAGCGAGGCAACTCAGAGAGCGCCGTGATGAGCTTCTAATAATTTAAATATCTCGTGAACTATACACGACCCACTCTGAAATTTGCATACAACATTCTCAATACAATTATAAATAATTACAGACCGAAAAAAACTATTAAAAAACGGTCCGACTTTGAAAAAATTTAATTTATTTATAACAATTGTGAAAAACATATGTGATATAACAAAAACAATGCATTATTTTCATTTTTTCATTAAGCTTATACGAAATACGAACTTTGATGACGTTAAATAGGAAAAGATGAGGAAACTTCTACATGGGTATCAATTCAGTGCGTTTCTAGTTCCAAGTTTTTATAAAGTAGTCCCAATTTTTGAAAAATAAAAACGCAGAAACAACCTATTATGAAAATATGTCCAGAAGAATTAATTGTTGGTTTCTGTCCTTCAAAGAAAGTTTGAAATTATGTATCTTTTGTTAGAAATTTTAGCCAGTTTTACACTAATGTTTTACATAAATTCACAGTAATAATAAGTTTTACTGCATTTTATTTATTACTTTCTTCAGGCTTCATAGATTTAAAAAAAGTAAATTAGTCTGAAAATTTATACGTGAGAATCTTAGGCGTTTATAGTGAATATCGTAGCTTCAGGATAGAATTTAATAGTATTTTTATTTCACATTTGAAGTAAGAATGGTGAATCTCGATCGGTAGTAGAAAAGATTGCGTGTCGCCGCTTCCTGTCACGCAGAAAGCTGATGGAATTATTGTAGTGAGCGCGTCTTTAAGAGGGCACCGGGACAAGTGCGTTCACCGTGATGCTAGTGATACACATGTTAACGCCATTTATTATGTCTAGCTGTTCTTCGTGTACCTTCAGGCTATAAAAAAAGCAGTTGAGCCTTGCATTACGTTACAAAAAGTGCCATCTGTATTGCGAAGAAAAAGGAATTTGTTTCTGAATTTTATCATATCTTTTGCGCGAAAATTAATTCTAAAAGTAAAAGAAAGAAGGTAAAAAATTAATTCTTAGGTAAAAGAAACATTAGGTAATAATTTTTTTGTTTTTTATTTTTCATTTGTCTAAATGAAGTTGCCGAGAGCTTCAACGCTGGTAAAACTCGTTTTCTCAAGTTTGCAGTCCCCATAAGCTTAGCTTGAAGTTGCGCCACTGAAGTCGTAAAATTCTAGCACGGAGTACTCTTGAGTGTTCTTCGTCATCGTGTCATATTGTAATTTCTTGATGAATAACAATTGCAAATGCGTTAAACGTTTTCTTGTATCCACGTGCGTGACTGAGATGCGGCCCATTGACGATTATATTGAGGATTTCCCACGTTTCACCACGGACATTAATTCGCATTGGTTAAAGTAGGCTGTGAATGGTGATTTGATGTTTAATGATTGCAAAAAACTACATGAATATTATATAAACTTTGAGTGCTATGAAACGTTATTATCGCAGCTTCCTCGTTAATGAGAATCAAGATCTTTATTATGTTTATAAACTTTATTATCTTGATAAATTCTGTCAGGTTGATTTTTCTTCCAAACACTTTTTTTCGAGTTGTGAAGACACATTTTTCTTATGCACATCCAGTTTTGTGAAATGGGAGCGATTCCGGTTTCAGTGTCTGGTAAATCTATCCAACTAAAATTATTTAGATCGAATTATAGCGGGAAAAATTGGTGCATAAGTGCCACTTTACATAAATGCCTCTCAAAGAAGACATAAACGCGCATAATTTAAGATCTGATCGACCCGGGGCATTTCGCTCGCGGATAAAATCACGTGTGATGAACTGACGAATGCAAATTTATGGTGAAAAGTCGGCTACGATCGAGTGAAAACTCGAGAGAATTTCAATTTCTCTTAACTCGCCGACATCTCTTGGAAAGAATGAGATAGTATTCTAGCAATTTCTCACGTAGCACGAGATAATACATTTTCGCACATTATATTTTATCATAAATTAAACTAATACTTGATTTCATTTAGTTTCCATTTCTATTATTTCCACTTTATTTTATACTTGTGCTATGAAACAACGCATTGTAATTGAATATAATTTATGATAAGACATCTGTTTTTTCATACTTCTTTTTGTTCTTCTACAATGTGTTATGAATAAGTATGAATAAATTACCACGATCAGCGATATAAATAAGATTGACGGAATTATTTACTGTTTTTTCTCTTCTCTTTTGAAATAAATACGTAAATTAATATTTCTAAAGTTTATCAATTTAATTCAGGTTCAAAATAAAAATTCAGATAGTTCTGTACAGAAAACAAGTTTCATCACAGGAATTTCACTTCGAAATACCGAACGGGACTTAAAGAAATTGGATTTGTCATCTTTCCGTCAGTGAGGCCATTTCCTCATGCCTTTTTGGACACGGTCTACAGATTCTGACAGTTTGTGGAAGAACGGTTGACAATAAGCCGATTCGGTCGGCCTTCATCAAGTATGCTAATTAATTAGAAAAAAGGTCGGAATCAGTAGCCTCGATTAGGAAGATTATCGAAATCTCTGGAATTCCTTCGGGACCTTTTTTGTCCTTCTTGGGCTCTTCTTTTTCCAGTTCTTTTTGCTTCTCCCGATAACTCTCTGATCCTATTCATGGTTGTCCTTCTTGGTTGTTATTATGCAAATTGCTTTTTGCTGGGAGCTTTGCGGGAAAAGAGAGCACGATTATTAGCCGGCTGGTTTCTCATGCGACAGCGTTCTTTCGACTCGTGCGACCTTTTGCATAATTTTTTGCGCCCTTGTTAATCTTACCTGGATCGTTAAAGAATAAAGTTCCCCTAAAGTTGGCACTGCCAATTCTTTTCATTATCGGCGTAGATTGATTCAAATCGAACTTTTAATGCAGGGAACATGAACGGAAAAAGGTGTACTAGCTGAGTCTTTTTTTGATAATTTGAATCTTTTTATTTTACTGATGGATTGAGTATTAGACATGATTAAATAGTGAAGTACACTGTCAGAAATGTTTGCAATTTTAATATACAGGGGCTTATGAAACTTAATATATTTTGTATATAAAATTCAAATTTTCATTACATGAATATGAATTCTAAAATGACACATTAAAATTAATGTACAGGTATGTGACACTTCGATACGTGTAAATTAAATTTCAATACTTCGTATATTAATATGTTAACGATGGCGCAACGCAAGCGCAGATCGTTTAATTTTACGCGGTTTTATATAGTCAGATCGCTTATCGGCGTGTTTGTTGCTGAGGGCTGAGGTGTTGATGGATAAAAGTGCACCAAAAGTGTAAATAATAGAAAAAACATTGAAAAACAGCTATTGTTGAATTTATGATAATAAGGGAATAAATAAAGTTCTTCGGTAAGTAAGATGTGATTGTTCAACGCGACTAAAGTCAGTGAAAAAGTAAGGTTAGACAATATTCGATTTTAAGAACTTTAATTTAAAATTATTCTTTTTCAGATGAATGAATGGATTGATATCCTAGATTTGTTAAAAAGAATACCAGGCTCATCGAATTTTTTAACAGGTACATTTATTTATGCTAACTACTGCATATATATTTTACTCAGAGGATTCTAACCTCAAAATACTATATTAGCCATTTTCACTTTATCACATTCGTTTGGAATTCTTTTGTTTTGAGATTTTTTCGAGAATTATTTTATATCACAGTGTAATAGTTGACTTTTCAAACCGTTTTAAAATTCTCATTTTCATAATTGTTTCTTTATAAAAATTTGACACAGATTATTTAATATTTGAGCACTCTAAACTAAAATTTAAAATTTGAAGTATTAAAAATGGAATTCTTAAGTGGAACATTCATTTTAAATTGAAATTGCTTCAAATTAAAGAATTTAAATTTGAAAGCGATCAGAATTGCAAATAATTGTCGATTTAAATATTGAAAGCATTTTTAGTTACTCAATTTTCTGTTTGCAGCGTTTGAAGTAGTAAGCGTTTAATAAATTATCTTTCAATAAATTGAATTTTATAAGAATTTTTATTTAAAAGCCTTCGTAATAGGACAATTTGCAAATGAAAAAGTTTTTACAAAAAAAGTTTTTTTTTGAATTAACATTTACACTATTATATTGAAATCCATCAAAATTGAACAATTTTTATTTACAGAAGTAGAAATTTTAATAATTTTTGTATTAAACATTTGAAACTAAAAACTAACGAATTTGCTAATTAAAAAATTGGTCAATTTGAAATGGGTTCAAAGAATTCGAACTTAAATGATTTTGAATCTGAAGTGCTTACTTGTTCAATAAATGTACAATTTTACACTTAAAGCCTTTAATATTATACAATTTAAAATTCAAAGGCTTTTAAAACCTTAGCATTAAAAATTTCAACTTTTTGTTTTGAAGAATCAAAATACATGTAGGGCAATCGAAATCTGATATATTCAAAACAAAACTTTAAAAATTCTGCACTTTCAAAATGAAAACGTTTAAAAAGTAAATATTTTAAATATGTATGAAAATTCAAAAGATCACATTTATTCCAAACTACACAACTGAAAAATTTTACATTTCCGGCACTTAAAGTTAAAAAATATCGGAATAAAGTATGGAAAATTGACAATTTAATATACTGATATTCGAAATTGAATTATTTTACTATCATTACCTTGAAATTCAAAGCCTGAAAAACTGAAAAATTTCAAAAAAGAATTAAATATTGTACTTTTTAAAAGTAGCTTTACGACTTGAAAGATAAAATATTTTTAAAAATTAATTTTTTACATTCATGCCCTAAAAATTATTTTATATTGAAGCTTTTTAAGTCATTTTAAAACTAGGCATTTAAAAATGAATTTTTTTAAATTAGAAAATGTACCAAATTAAAAATTTCAAACTCAGTGCCCTTCAAATTAGAACTTCTCTCTGGGAGCCATGGTAAATATTTTTAATCAGAAAATGTACCAAATTAAAAATTTCAAACTCAATGCCATTCAAATTAGAACTTCCCTTTGGGAGCCATGGTAAATATTTTTAATTAGAAAATGTACCAAACTAAAAATTTCAAACTCAATGCCATTCAAATTAGAACTTCTCTTTGGGAGCTATGAAATATATGATTATATGATATACATTTTCACTTAATACTTTATATGTCAAATATATTTCAAGGCTTCCAAATAAAACTTATAAATTTCTAAAGGCTTTCAGTGCTCGTAAAAATATTACACTTTTTAACGATTTTTAAAAGATTTTCATTTTGACATTGCGCGATTTTTAATTTAAGCTTATTTTATTTTAAAAGCTACAGCTTTAAAACTGTAAAATATACTGTAAAATAACCCGCCGTCGCCTCTTATTATGTATTCGGATATGCGCATCCAGTCCGCATTCAATTCATTAGAATTCTGATAAAGGTATGATTATTTAATATTCCGTTTACTCTTTATTTTGTATATGTATAAAAATATGTATTGTATGCGTTTGTTGTATACATATTGTATTTTATTTTTAGATTCATATTTGAAATTAACCCACCGGTCGTCGCTGATAAAAGGGAAAAGGGAGCAAAAAGAAGACTGAGGTCTTTCGACACACAGGTGAAAAATCTGATATCTGCCTTAGAAGACATTATAAAAACTTTGTGAATTTTATTTTTCTACGTTCAGAGAATTTTCTACGTTAATGTTTTCTACGATAAGAGGAAAAAGGGCGAAAAATAAGGCTGTGATTTTTCGACACTGAAGCAAAAAATTTAAAAATCTCATGTCTGCCTTAGAAAGCCTTCAAAAAGTTTTGTAATGTGCTTTGTCTCCGTTTATGCGTCATTTCAAACTGTTATTAAAACCTACGTAAAATCATAAAGTGTATGTCTCAAGGTTAAAACGTTTACTACGTTAAAGCATTTATTTAGAAATATAACAATTAAAAGAAAAGATAAGTAAAATATTGCATTATATTAACGTTACGTCGTTATATAAATTTATAATTTTACAAAAATGTTCTAAACAGCTTTATCTATGTTAATGCGTTAAAATAAACATTTTTTAAGCTTTAATAATATAAAAATGACAACTAATTTTCAACTGTTTCTAATATTTTGATACCTTCAGATTTATTGAATATGCATAATTTATGCATATTTTTTGGCACAGTGACTACCCATAGTTCATTATACATCATTTTTCCACCTGGGCAGCTTTTTTTCTTTCTTCAATTTTCTGTAATATCTTTTTATCCATTTATGTGTGTAAGCGAAAGTAATTGTTTATATAGACCGTCAGTTTGTGTGTTTAAATTGTAGCATTTTGTTCATTCGCTTTGAAATGAACGAACGGACATCGTAGTCGTTCGTGGTCGCGCTATTAAATCTAAGTGGATAAAGGACTTAAGTCTGCTCCGTTCCAATAAAAACTGGTGAAATTACGTTGCCCGCGACTGCCGGTCTCCCCCATCCTCCTCGTCAATTTCATCAATCCCTCTAGAAAATCCGGAGATTTTTCGAACCGTTGGGTCCACTGGTGACCAGTTACGCCACTGACATTTGGTACCTGCCTAACCGCATTCTATTCACATGAAGATCGTTTTAGATTTCTAGAACGGTTTACAAAAATGTGGAACAACACTTATCTTGAATACTAGATAATTGGTTCGAAAGTTCTTTCAATTTTTTCGTGATTAATAATAAATATTTCATAAAACTGATGTTGATTTAAATATACAAGTTCAAGAATCTTTTGATATCTTAAAAATGTTAACCATTGATTTTGCAACTGAAAACCTGGAATATGATAAATTAAGTATTGAAACGCATTGAATTGAACTGGAGAAAATTTGTGCGAATTGCAATAGTGTGGAACGTGTTTAAATTTGACGGTATCAATCTACCATCATTATACAGTTTCTGATTCATCCGCAACCTGACGTAAGCTGATTCGTAATACCGAAACGTGCGATGCAGACAGTACCATATTACATGTGTCACGTACTTGTTCCTATAACATTACACGTGCGATAATAATACGCATTTTCATTCGACACCGACGATAAATTCGCAATCAAAGTAATTTTTGTGCATTTATCGTCCGGAAAGTGAAATCTGAGAACATCAAGGAATACAACCAATACAACAAACATTGAATACGAGTTTTGAAACTTAGCCAAGTTTTTGCATCAAATTATTTGAGAAATTTTTTGACAAATTACAAATGTCTCATCATGTTATTTTAATCTCTTAAATAGATCGCGTTTTCTGTTCCTTTTGTTATCCAAAACACCGATGCAAATTTTAGGGATCATAGTCAGTCCCCTTTTCCCCTTTTTTCCCCAATTTCACCGTTTCACACCTATTTTTCTTAAGATACCCTAAAATCCCTATTTTTGAGAATTTTGCCCCCTTTTCCCTTTTTTTATTCAAAGTTCTGATTAATTTTCCAAGAATTATAATAAATAGAAATTCATGACTTTAAAAAAATCGTGACAATATTAAAACCTTAAATTCAGAGTGTTCAAGAATCTTCTAGATTCTAGAATTTCTAGAATCTAGAAACTTCAAAACTTTTCCCAATTTTTTTAAAATTATCTAAAACATTTTAAACTGTCTCTAAATTTTCCGGAATTTTTTATTGTCTTCCAAAATTTTCCATAATCAAATCTTCTAAACTCTTCTATAACCGACTAATATCTTCTTTTTCTAAAATCGTTTTTTCTCCGATCTCCTATAATCTTATAAAATGTTAAAAAATCCCCCAAAATTCTTTAATATTTTAAAAAATATACTAAACTATTCTAGAATCTTCTGGAATCCTTCAGACTATTCTAAACAGTGTTGGGTTGTAACTCGTTACAAGTATCTAAGCTACTGAAAAAGATGAGTTACTTTTACCTTTTGCAGTAACTTAGTTACTTTAAAAAAAATTAAATGTAACTTAACTTAGTTACTATTTTTACAGTAACTTGTAACATTAATTTTATTGTTACTTTTGAATTACTTTGTAATTTCATTTCAAATTAATATACTGTTGTTCACTTGCCAAACATATCGGGTACTTTTTATTTTAACTGATGTCTATCTGTTTTAAAATTTTTTTTAAAAGGATCCTGAGTTACTTTTTCTAGTAACTGTAATTGTAACTAGTTATTTTTTAAAAAAAGAAACTGTAACTGTGACTAGATACTTTTTATTGCAAAGTAACGTAACTGTATCTAGATACTTTTAATAGAGTAACTTACCCAACACTGATTCTGAAGTTTGAACTCCAGAATTCTACAGAACCTTTTAGAACCCTTTAAAATCTGCAAGAGTCCCATAATCTTCAAAAATCTTCTAGACTCTTTTCAAAATCTTCCTAAAATTCTCTAGACTTTTCGAAACTCTTAAAAAACAAGTCTGGAGGAGACTAGAAAACATTAGAAGTACATATAGGGCAGAATTCAAAAGACTTTTGAGGGTTCTAAAAGATTCTGAAACAGTCTTGAATATTTTGAAAAATCACAATAGGCTTTTGAGGTGTTTTTGAAAATTTGATAAAATTTTAGAATTCTGAAAAAATGAAACTTTGACATACAATAATTGTTATTGAAAATTACATTTTTTATGTTTTCAATTTTGCTTCTAAAGTGATCATTTTTCACTTAGAATATGTGTGAAGTAAAATTACTAATGTATTTTAAGATGATAATTAATTATTTTCCTTTCATTAACAGTCTTGGTAAATCAATTGTTATATTAAAAGTCATAAAATTGGACCGATAGAACGCCAACCTCAAATTTCAAAAAAATGAAAAATGTGCTAAACTGTGCTAGATTTGTGCTCTATTGTGCCGTGAAAGATTTTTTGAAAAAATGAAAATTTGAGCTCAAAAATTTAAAAAAACATGTTTTTTATGTCAGCCTCGCCAATTGTTTTTTTCGAAAAAATAATTGTTGTGCTTGGTAGCATAAAAGTCACACAAAAATGTGCCGCAAACCAAAATTTGATATTATGAACCATTTTCGAAAAAAACAATATTTAAAAAAATCAGCCGCGCCATTTTGTTTTTTTGACAGAAAAAAACTGGTGCTAACAACTACTTGCTACGCATACTACTGTACTGCAAATATGAAGTAAAAATCTTAAATCATTTTCGAAAAAAAGCGACTCAATAAAAACTCAAAAACAAAGATCAATTTCAGAATTTCGAAAAACGGAAACTTGTGCTGAGTTGAGCTAGGCTAGCACGATAATTATCTCTAATGACAATTTTCACTCAAATTCATATTTTCCAAAAAATGCAATGTTTTTTGGACTTGGAATACATTTTTGGCTCAAAATTTTCAAAAATACGAATTTCGAAAATCTGAAACTTGTGCTGAGTTGTACTAGACTAGCAGAAAATTATCTCTAATGACAATTTTCACTGGTATTTTCCAAAAAAATGCAATCTTTTTGAACTTGGAACGCGTTTTTTACCCAAAAATTTCAAAATTATGAAATTCGAAAATCTGAAACTTGTGCTGAGTTGTGCTAGGCTATCACAGTAATTATCTCTAATGACAATTTCCACTCAAATTCATATTTTCCAAAAAAATGCAATCTTTTTGGACTTGGAATAAATTTTTGACCCAAAATTTTCAAAAATACGAATTTCGAAAACCGGAAATTTGTGCTGAGTTGTGCTAGGCTAGCACAATAATTATCTCTATGACCAATTGCACTCAAATTCATATTTTCCAGAAAAATTAAATCTTTGGAACTTGGAATAAATTTTTGATTAAGAAAAATCAAATTTTCTTAACTTCGAAATATTTTTTTTTGAAGTTGGACTAATAAAAAAAGGCAACCTCCAAAACCAAAAAAATAGAAATTATTAGTCTGACTTAAAAAAATGTCAAAGTTAAAAAATTTGAGTTTTCTTGGTCAAAAATTTATTCCAAGTCCAAAAAAGATTGCATTTTTTGGAAAATATTAATCCCAGTAAAAATTGTCGTTAGAGATAATTACTGTGCTACCCTGTATTACTGTACAACTCAGCACAAGTTTCAGATTTTCATATTTCGTAATTTTGAAAATTTTGGGTAAAAAACGCGTTCCAAGTTCAAAAAGATTGCATTTTTTTTGAAAATATTAATTCCAGTAAAAATTGTCATTAGGGATCATTATTGTGCTAGCCAGCACAATTCAGCACAAGTTTTAGATTCGAATTTCGTAATTTTGAAAATTTTGGGTAAAAAACGCATTCCAAGTTCAAAAAGATTGCATTTTTTGGAAAATATTAATCCTAGTGAAAATTGTCATTAGAGATAATTACTGTGCTAGCCTAGCACAACTCATCACAGGTTTCAGATTTTTGAATTTCGTAATTTTGAAAATTTTTGGTTTCAAGTTCAGAAAGATTGCATTTTTTGGAAAATATTAATCCCAGTGAAAATTGTCATTAGAGATCATTATTGTGATAGCCTAACACAACTCAGCACAATTTTCAGATTTTCGAAATTCGTATTTTTGAAAATTTTGGTTTAAAAATTTATTCCAAGTCCAAAAATTTTGCATTTTTTTAGAAAATATTAATTTGAGTGCAATTTGTTATTATAGATAATTATTGTTCTAGCCTAGCACAACTCAGCACAAGTTTCCGTTTCTCGACATTCTGAAACTGATCATTATTTTTAGTTACTTTGAGTCGCTTTTTTCGAAAATAGTTTAAGATTTTGAGTTCATATTTGCAGCTCAGTAGTATGCGTAGCAAGTAGTTTCTAGCACAAGTTTTGTTTTGTCAAAAAAAGAAAATGGCGCGGTTAATTTCTTTTAAATATTGTTTTTTTTTTCGAAAATGGTTCATAATATCAAATTTTGGTTTGCGGTACATTTTTGTGTGACTTTTATGCTACCCAGCACAACATTTGTGTTTTCGAAAAAACCAATTGGCGAATTGCATTTTTGCCCCTGGTCGCGATTTTAATCCCTTTCCCCTAATTCACCGCCGCGAAATATATAATCTAGTTTCCTTAAATATGTTTCTGGTCAACTCTATTAAATTGCCGCTCGTAAATGTTGTAAAGTACATTCCAGACATAGTTTTTGTCTGTAAAGTATGCAGATGAGCACGTTGAACTGAGGGAGGCCAACACATATGCGTTAGGGACGATATAAAATATGTTTTGCACGCACGATAAGAGGCGACATTGTCTCTGATCACTTGAATTCGTTTGCAAGCGTTGGGTACGTGTCGTTAGTGCGTTATTCACCCGGTCCCTACCCTATACTCCCTTCACAATAAACATGCCAGGATTTCCTAAACGCAATGTTCGCAAATATGCGCCTTGGCCGTGTTAACGCGGGACCGGGTCGAATTTGCATAGCTGAAATAATAGGGAGGCGTTGCCAAATGCTGCGCTCCGGTTCATATTCCGTTGTAATAGTGCTTGTAACCTGCGATATTGGTTTGACCGTCCTGCGCTTTTAGGTGAGAATATAGTCATATTTGTGTTATATGTGCGTTTGTTGCATGTACCAATGTACCTTATATATACTGCGATGAAATGAATCGACAAATGCTGAAAATTGCGTGACGGAACAAGTTCTTCGATGGGGTGCCCCGTGGACATCCGTTACACATTCTTTGCTATGCTTAACCCTCAAGACTCACCGACAATAATCGTTACTCTGAGGGGATCTGGTTAAAAATGTAATTTAGTTCAAATGTTAACTGCTGTTTTTACTCATGTTTAACGACTGCTGCTCACTTTAGCTTGAAAAACGTCAATCTTAGTTTTTAGCCTGATAAAATTTTATTTTATTCTTTTATTTGTAAGTACTTTATAGTACTGAAGGTCTTGACAATTAAAGTTTACTATTCCCGGTACAGGAATTCTTGCTACACAGAGAAAAGTAGTTCTAGAAACTTTACCCAACTCATTTGGGTAAACTTGGGACATATGGACACTTTAATAAAGTTTTATTTGAGCAGCTGAAAGTAGAAACGGGACAAAAAAAGTTTATGAGTAAAAATGGAACGTAAATTTTTCGGAGTAAAAAGGGAACAAACAAATCTTCTGAGTAAAGACGCAATAAAGTTTCTTCAGAGTGAAAATGCAACAAACTAATTCTCCGAGTAAAAAAGGAACAAATGAGCGCACGGCTGGAATATCAGTTAACTTAGAAAAAGCAACAACGGTTGCAAAAATGCAAAATTTCCACTTTTTGGAAAAACTGGCCGACGAAATAAATCAGGGCCTTCCGTTGATTAAAAATTTTCACTTTTTTTTGCTCCCGATGTTTGATAAAAGTCTTCTTGTTACAAAAAAACGTTTACCGGGCCGCAGGATTGATTAAAAAAATAAGTTAACTTAGAAAAAAGCATCAACGTTTGAAAAAATGCCGCATTTCCCCTTTATAGAAAAATTGGCCAATGAAATAAAATCAGCGCTTTCCTGATAATTAAAATTTTCACTTTTTCTTTTCGGGGGATATTTGCTCATAGTCTCCTTGTTACAAAAAAGCGTTTACTGGACCGCAGGATCAATTAAAAATATCAGTTAACTTATAAAAAATCAATAGTGGTTGCAAAAATGCCAAATATCTACTTTTTGGAAAAAGTGGCCCACGAAATAAATCAGGGCTTTCTTAATAATTTAAATTTTCTACTTTTGTTTGCTCCGAATGTTTGATAAGAGTCTCCTTGTTACAAAAAAAGGTTTATCGGCCCGCAGAATCAACTAAAAATATAAGTTAACTTAGAAAAAAGCAACAACGTTTGCAAGAATGCCAAATTTCCATATTTTGGAAAAACTGGCACACAAAATAAATCAGAGCTTGCCCGATAATTAAAAATTTCCCTTTTTCTTTTCGGGGAGTGTTTGCTCAGAGTCTCCTTGTTACAAAAAAGCGTTTGCTGGACCGCAGATCAATTAAAAATGTCAGCAAACTTAGAGTGCACGGCTGGTGGGAGGGGATATTTCCCCTCCCACCATCCTTGCGCTCGTTTGTCCCGTTTTTACTCGGAGAATTAGTTTGTTGCATTTTTATGTTTAAGAAATATTTTAATTAAAAGAATGTAGACAGTTTGAAACCAGTGAATTTCAAAATACCCTCAAGATAATAATAATAAAAATAATAATCAAAAGTATCTTGAGAAAAACATTCATAAAAAGATTAATTTTATATGATGAATATTTTTCGGAATATGTATTTCGTAATTGCAAATTTCGAATGATTATGTCTAATAAATGAATATATAGATACACACACACATACATATGCAGAATTATTATTTTGAATAAATAAAAAGAATCAAATATCGGAAGAAATTCATTGTTCAGTAAAGTATACTCTTCTTTATATTCTCAAAGTCCAATGTCCTTGTGATCATTACTTTTCCTTACTAGCTTCATTCCTTTTTTTAATTGATTTTATTCAAATGAAAACAGCAACAGTTTCAATTATTGTACCTAAAATATTAAAAAATTTATTTTTTCATCATGGTCATTTTCAGTTGGGCGGCGTGAAAATACAAAAATTAATCGAATCGTTTGAGCTGAGGGAAAAAAATGTATGGGTTGACATCAGAAAAAAGTAATTAAAAAAATTTTTGAAATCGCTTAATATCTTCTATTCCCTTTTTTGATTTGAAAATTCAAATTTTTAAAAATTAAAACAATTTCCTACTGGTTAAAAAATTATAGCGAATTTTTTATATTTACAGATTTTCTAACGAACAATAATAAAAAATTAGAAATACAAAAAATAATTTTTTGCTTAATTTAGAATTTTTTGAAAATTTGCGAAAAACATGTTTTTTGGATTTAGTCGTTTGCACACATTTCAGAAAAATGTTTTTTTCCGAAAAAGCGAAACATGTTTCTTTGGTTAAAGCTAACGAAATTTCAGGTTCGACATACACGTTCAACTTCTTCCAAATTTTGTGCATTCAACTAAATCCAAAAAATATGTTTTTTGTACTTTTTCAAAAAATTCTAAATTGAGCAAAAAATTTTTTTTTGTATTTCTAATTTTTTGTTATTGTTTACTAGCAAAAACTGCACATATAAAAAATTCGCCACAATTTTTTCACTAACAGGAAATTTTTTGAATTTCCAATCAAAAAAGGGAGCAGAAGATATCAACCAATTTCAAAAAAATTGTTTACAAACTTTTATCGGATGCTAACCCACACATTCTTTCCCTCAGCTCAAACGATTCGATCAATTTTTGCATTTTCACTCCGCCCTACTGAACATGAAAATGATGAAAAAGTGAAATTTTTAAAAATATTTTATTTACAATAATTGAAACTTGTTGTTTTCATTTGAATAAAATCAATTTAAAAAAGAAATGAAGTAAGGAAAAGTGATGATCACAAGGACATTAGATTTTGGGAATATAAAGAAGAGTATATTTTACTGAGCAATGTTTTTTATTTATTTAAAATAATAATTCTGCAATAATGCGATCTTCACACAAAGATGGCAATGACAGCCATCTTCTTCCCATATAGAAAAATCCTTCTCGTAACTTGTGAGCAATGAAAAGTCGAGCCTCAGTTACTTTTAAATTAATTAATTTTACATAATTAATTAACCTTTTTAAATTTTCCAATAAATGCATGAAACAAATTTTTCCTTCCTATATACATGAAAAATAATTTTTTCACCCCACTAAATGAAGGAAAAAACTACAAATTTAGTAGGAAAACCACTAACATGGCAAAAACCACGAAAATGGCATCACTGAGGTTTACGCCAAGGGCGTCAACTTCGATCCATGGTAATCAACTCTGTATGTAATTGCCTACTTAAATAAACTCTAATTTTATTTTGCAGTTTGACAACTGATATCCATTATTAAATACTAAACGTCAAGGACTGTAAGTAAGTTGAACATTCAACATCTTGCAAATTAAAAAATTGTTAAATATCTTCGAGGTGCTTAATATTTGCATTCGATCCTGAAAAATTAGAGAGGAAATGGGAGATGCCTTGTGACGTCGAGTCGGTTTACCCAACTGTCGAATAAAGTCTAAGTAGCAAAAATTAAAAGCTCCTCCACAGTGGATAAACTTTCATACAATATGGAGAAGATAATAATATAACCAAAAGCAATTTTTCTCTACAATTCATTTGAAATTTTTCCGAACTTTCAAATAAATAATAAATTTTTTACTCAGAAAGATTCACCGAAATTTGTCACCTTATAACCAGTTTTAAGGGAATCATTGGGGGTATTCTAGTGTGATGGGCACTTTTTTACATAATTTTTTCGGATTTTTTTTTTAAATTGAAAAGCAATATGATTTTGAAACTTTTTGCCCTGTATTAGCACTCATTTGAACTAAATATATATATATATATATATTTTTTATAAAAATATTCAAAATGGTAGACGCTGTACTCGCTCAAAAATGAGGCCTAAAAAAAAAAGTGCCCGGACGGTGAGCATGATTCCGGCTCTCCAGGTAATCTGAAAGCAAAAAATCAAAGAGATTCT
>JBAGKK010301887.1:8685-20067 GCA_037177015.1 Euceroptres primus
AAGGATTCAAAAGAATTTAAAAGAATTCAAAGAATAGAAGATGTATTCAAGGAATACAAGATGAATTCAAAAGAATTCAAAGAACAGAAGGTGAATTTAAAAGAATTCAAAGAATTCAAAGAATACCAGATAAATTCAAAATAACTCAAAGAATTCAAAACAAGAATACAAGGTGAATTTAAAAAAATAATCCAAAAGCACAAATGAATTCAAAAGAATTCAAAGAATACTAGTTAGCATAACCTTAAATGTTATATTTAGAAAACTAAGGTAAGAAATACAATTTAACGTTTCTTTAAATGTTTTGTTATGTATATTATTGGAATAACACCATTATATAAAAGGTGTACAACTGTCAATAAACTAAACTAAACTAATACAAGGTAAATTCAAAAGAATTAAATAGATTTCTAAGAATTAAAAAGTATTCAAAGAATTAGAAAGATTTCAAAGAATTTAAAAGATTTTAAAGAATTCAAAGAATACAAGGTGAATTCAAAAAATTCAAAGAATATAAAATAATTCAGAAGAATTTAAAAGAATTCAAAGAATACTAACTAAATTCAAAATCATTCAAAGCATTCAAAAGAATTTAAAAGAATTCAAAGAGTAGAAGATGTATTCAAAGAATACAAGATGAATTCAAAAGAGTTCAAAGAACACAAGGTAAATTTAAAAGAATTCAGAGAATTCAAAGAATACCAGATAAGTTCAAAATAATTCAAAAGAATACTAGTTAGCATAACCTTAAATGTTAGATTCAGAAAACTAAATTAAGAAATACAATTTAACGTTTTTTTAAGTGTTTTGTTATGTATATTATTGGAATAATACTATTATATAAAAGGTGTACAATCGTCAATAAACTAAACTAAACTAATACAAGGTACATTCAAAAGAAAAAAAGAATTCTAAGAATTAAAAAGTATTCAAAGAATTAAAAAGAATTCGAAGAATTAAAAAGATTTCAATTAATACAAGGTAAATTCAAAAAAATTCAAGAAATGCAAAAGAATTCAGAAGAATTTCAAAAATTCGAAGAATACAAGATGAATTTAAAAGAATTCATAAAATAACAGCTAAATTCAAAAGAATTCAAAGAATAGAAGGTGAATTCAAAAGAATTTAAAGAACGAAAAATAAGTTAAAATAATTCAGAGAATACAAGATATATTTAAAGAATACAATATGAATTCAAAAGAATTCAGAGAATACAAGGTGAATTCAAAAGAATTCAAAGAACGCAAGGTGAATTCAAAAGAATTCGAAAGAATTTAGGAACAAGTGTACACTTGAATTCAGTGGTTGTTTACCCCTCGCTTTTTATTTATTATTTTAATAGTTTTTCATTTATTATTCTATTATTTTTTTAATTGTTTTATTATCTTTTACATATTATTTATTTAATATTCTTTTATTTATTCATATTTTTATTCGAATGTATGAATTCTATTCAGAGAGTTATCGTCTTTTGCAACATTAATTTCGAACTCTGTAGATCTTAAGTGGTTTTATCTCTCCTTTCCCAGGCGTGATGCTGACAAAAAATTAAATCTGTCAACTCGATTTCAGTTGGTGCCGCGAGACTGACAGTTTTATTATCGATTAGGTGAATATAGTTCTCGTCTTCGTCGTGTTTATAAATATTTATAGTGTCTCTCATAAGCTGGCACCAATCGAAGACGTGATAAATAATTTATGGATTTATTTTCTATGATAGAAAATTTCCCATCCTAGTGAAAAATGTAGAAAAATATTTAACTGAATATTTAATTAAAATTCGAAAATGGTTAAATAAAACTAATACCTTTTTCAAATGTTAATTGGATATTTAACTAATTATTTACATCTTAGTTTAATTTATTTATATTTTATTATTTAAATTTTTCATTTCAATTTAATTAAACGCATTTATTTTCTAGAGAAATTTTCTTTTTATAGTAAAAATTTCTTAAACTTCAAAAATCTTTATATCAATTTCTAATTAGGTGAATATATCTTACTTTCTGAGATGAATACAGAAGAGGCATTATTTCTGATCAACTGGCTAGTCCCACATAAGCTCTTTCGGAAATCCCCAAATCTGCCCTCAATATTTTTTTTTATTTTTCCCCGTAGAAAATGATACACTTGTCATAAGTCAGCTTTGAACCTAAATAAACAAAGACATCACATAATACTTTTTAAAAATAGGTATATAATATGAAGTTAAATATATATATATATATTCCCAAGAGAAAGAAAAAAGTTTCGAAACAGGGTAAATCATGAAAGGGTTGAATTGATCTCATAAAGTATAATCATAAATAAAAATCCAGACCCATGGTCTCAAGGGAAAGATTGAATTCGTGAAAATGAGACGATATCATTATATCATTAAGGGAAATAGAATCACTTAGGGATATTATTACTATAGGGGAACATCGTGGGAAAGAATTAAAATTGTCTTTTGAGACACTCTATTTCTCTTTTTTTTTCCTTTACAATATTATTATGAATTATATTATCAATAACCTTTAATGTAAATAAATTAGTTAGAAAAAAATGTAAATAAAAATCGTGACTTAAAGTCACGTGATATTACTTTCAGTCAATAAAATCACGTGGACTCACAGAAAGTCACATCTAGAATAATGTAAGTTCACTAAAAAGAGACTTGGAAAGCTACTTAAAATTGAAGCATTAGAAATCATTGTCGTCTCTTGAAGTCACTTGAAATCATTAAAATCACTTGCAATCATTTCGATTGATTCGAAGTTATTAAAATCAATTGAAATCATTGAAATCATTTGAAGTCAATGAAATCATTTGGAGTCATTTGAAGTCATTGAAATCATTTCAAGGCATTGAAATCATTTCAAGTCATTGAAATCATTTCAAATCATTGAAATCATTTCAAGTCATTGAAATCATTTCAAATCATTGAAATCATTTCAAGTCATTGAAATCATTTCAAGTCATTGAAATCATTTCAAGTCATTGAAATCATTTCAAGTCATTGAAATCATTTCAAGTCATTGAAAGCATTTCAAGTCATTGAAATCATTTGAAGTCATTGAAATCATTTCAAGTCATTGAAATCATTTGAAGTCATTGAAATCGCTTGATCACTTGTTGACATTGAAATCACTTAAAATTAATGAAATCATTAGGAGTTATTGAAATCATTAAAATCGCTTAAACCAATAGCGTCATTCGAAGGTTTTTAAGTCATTGAAATCTCTTAGAGTCATGACAAATAACTTAAAGTCAATGACATCATTTGGAGTCATTTGAAGTCTTTGAAGTCAATGAAATCATTTAAAGCCGATAGCGTCATTTCAAGTTATTGAAGTCATTGAAGTCTATTGGTGTCATTGAATTTATTATCATCTTGTGAAGTAACTTGAAGTCTTGAAAAATATTTGCAATCATCTGATGTTTTTGAAATTATTTAAATCACTTGAATTCATTGAAATGACTTAAAGTCATTGAAATGACTTAAAGTCATTGAAATGAATTAAAGTCATTGAAATCACTGAATATCATTGAAATCACTGGATGACATTGAAATCACCTGATTACTTGATCACTGGTTCACTTGATGACATTAAAATCACTTGAAGTCAATGAAATCATTTGGAGTAATTTAAAGTCATTTCCGGAAAAAATTCGTTACCTTATTGAATTTTTTGTTTAAACTAACAAAAAAAGTCGATGCCTTATTGAATGTTTTGGTTAAACTAACAAAAAAATTCGATGCCTTATTGAATTTTTTGATTAAACTAACAAAAAAATTCGATGCCTTATTAAATGTTTTGGTTAAACTAAAAAAAATTCGATGCTTTATTGAATGTTTTGGTTAAACTAACAAAAAAATTTGATGCTTTACTGAATTTTTTGGTTAAACTAAAAAAAAAATCGATAAGGCATCGAATTTTTTTCCGTGTTGAAATCATTACAATTACTTAAAGTCAGTAGCGTTATTTGAAGTTTTTGAAGTCATTGAAGATCCTTGGCCATTGAAAATCACCTGAAGTTAAAGTCAATTATATAATTTGGAGTCATTTGAAGTCATTGAAACTATTGAAATCATTTAAAGCCGATAGCGTTATTTGAAGTTATTGAATTCATTGAAGTCTCTTAGAATCATTGAATTAATTGTCTCGTGAAGTCACTTAAAGTCATGAAAATCAATTGAAATCATCTAAAGTTATAGAAATCATTTAAATCACTTGAAGTCATTGAAATAACTTAAAGTTATTGAAATTACTTAATATCATTGGAATCACTGGATGACATAAATCACTTGAAGTTAATGAAATCACTTGAAGTCAATGAAAGCATTTGAAGTCAATGAAAGCATTTGAAGTCAAAGTCATTTAAAGTCATTGGCATAATTGAAGTCACTTAAAGTCAATAGAGTCATTTGATGTCATGGAAATTTCTTAAAGTCACTTGAAGTCATTAAAATCACACACAATCATTTTAAATCACATACAATAATTTAAAATTATTGAAATCATCTGAAATCATTGATATCACTCATTTAAGTCATTGAAATAACTCCAAGTTAATCTCGAAGTTAATGACAACACTTGATGCCATTAAAATCACATGATAACATTGAAATCATTCAAAGTCAATGAAATTATTTGAAATCAATGAAATCATTTGAAGTCAATGAAGTCTCTTGGAATCAAATCAACAAAATTATTTGAAGTAATTAAAATCACTTGATGTCATTGAAGTCACTTGAAATCGTTTTAATTATTTGAAATCAACTAAAATCACGGAATTTACTTGGAGTCACTTAAAGTCATTTCAATATCACTTTATTATTGTTTAAATGGACTCAAAATTAAGGTATACGTTCATATTTCAAAATACGTACACTTGCACAAATGGACGTGCAATTGTTTAAAATCGGCTGAATCCAAAAGTAATTTTTTTTTAAATATATAAAAATAAACAATATATAATTACTAGTCAGTGTAAAAATATGTTTTTTTAAATAAATTATTTGGATTTTTAATCTGTATCTGTAATGTAATTTTGTGGAGTGAGGGAGACAGTAATGGGATAATAAAGAAGTGCCACCAGGTTTGTTAAACGCATCTCATTATGATTGAATTGGCCTCACCATTGCGTAAATTAAGGTGACATACGCACCCTCCAGACACCCCGTCGTGCCACAATGACACATGATTTTCCCGTATTGTCGTGGTCTCCGAATTGTGGCAGGAACATCTGCAAACCTGCAGCCAGGGATGTGAAAAGATCCTACATATTTGTTTTTATTAAATTCAGATATTTTTATATTAAATTACACTTTATTCTAATTTCTTTCAATTCATTTTATTTATGCTTTATTTCTTTAATTTCTTATTTTCTTGTAAACTAAATTAAATATTAAATGTTAGAATTGTAGTATCGTAAAATGGGGCTAAGTGGAGCAGAGTGGGGTAAAGCGGGACAGTCAGAATCTGGTATTTCATGACACAATATTGCTTTTTCTGGATAAAAAACGAGTCTCACTTTATCCGCCTGTCCTACTTTGACCCGTTAGTCTTGATTTTCCCCTTATGTCTCGATCTGCCTCATATGTTCCACTTTGCCCCGTTTTTGCGGTATAAATATGGGTAACATATTTGTTATGTTACTGTAACATAACATTTACATTTATGTTACTGTTAAATAACATTTACATTTATGTTACTGTTAAATAACATTTACATTTATGTTACTGTTAAATAACATTTACATTTATGTAACTATAACATAACATTTATGTTACTATAACATAACATTTATGTTACTATAACATAACATTTATGTTACTATAACATAACATTTATGTTACTGTAACATAACATTTATGTCACTGTAACATTAGATTTACTGTTATGTTATATTATGTTATATAACATCCTCCTATGTTACTGTAACATAACATTTATTTCATTAGTTATGGTTATGTAACAATTTTGTACAATATACAAAATAAAAATATTAACAAAAATGATGTAAAATTGACATAGGTTACAAATAGGTAACAATGTTATATAACATAAATGTGAGGAATTTTTTTTCAACAAATATTAATGTTGCTTCTGTGTTATATAACGGTTTCAATTTTAATCGAGTTGTTGACATTTTTTCAGCAACTGTAACAAAAATTTATCAATTGACAGATTTTTTTACAGATTTTTTTATTTTAAAAATACTAATATAATCTTTTCTTTGTTATAAAATTATATGGTTGCATGTACGGCACTGTATGAGGGTTCTTGAATTTCGATGAAAATGTGATTAAGCCCCAATCATAAAAGAAGACATTTTTTCACGCGTCATTAGCATCTTTAGTATATGCACAATGCCCAGAAAAAAAATTGAACTTATTGCAGGGGGAAAAAAGTGTTGAGAAGATAAGATAAATTTTCAACTTTTTAAAAATTAATGTTAATTGTACCGAATCCAAAAATAACATATATCGTTCATTTAAAAAAAAATAAAAATAAAAATAAAAAAAATAAAAAAGAGAGAGAAAGGCTCTCTCTTTCTCGCTCTAACAGGAAAACATTGGGCTGTTAGTCTTTTTTGAATATTCGACTTTTAATGTAATTTTTAATTCTCTACCAAATTAAAAAACGTTGACTTCTACAATTATTCTCCATTCTCGAAGTTTTTTAATAAACCTTTCAATTTCTATCTTGTCCACTTTGGTAAACCATTTTGAAACTTTCGAAAAAAGTACCTCAAACTTAAAAAATTGCATGAAAAGCGAATTTGTTTATGTCATTTATTTATAACAATCATATTCTTCCTAAAATGCCAATATATTGCTCCGGAATATCACTGGTAAACCAATTGAAATAAATTTCCAAAAAAAAGTACCTCAAACTTTAAAAAATTGCACAAACAGCGAATTTGTTTATGATATTTGTTTATAACAATCACATTTTTAATAAAATGTCAACATATTGCTCCGAAATATCACTGGTAAACCAATTGAAACAAATTTCCAAAAAAGTACATTAAACTTTAAAAAATTGCACAAACAGCGAATTTGTTTATGCCATTTGTTTATAAAAATAACATTTTTCATGAAATGTCAATATATTAATCCGGAATATCACTGGTAAACCAATTGAAATAAATTTCCAAAAAAAAAGTACCTCAAACTTTAAAAAATTGCACAAACAGCGAATTTGTTTATGCTATTTGCTTATAACAATCACATTTTTAATAAAATGTCAATATATTGCTCCGAAATATCACTGGTAAACCAATTGAATCAAATTTTCAAAAAAGTACCTCAAACTTTAAAAAATTGCACAAACAGCGAATTTGTTTATGCCCTTTGTTTATAACAATCACATTTTTAATAAAATGTCAACATATTGCTCCGAAATATCACTGGTAAACCAATTGAAACAAATTTCCAAAAAAGTACATTAAACTTTAAAAAATTGCACAAACAGCGAATTTGTTTATGCCATTTGTTTATAAAAATAACATTTTTCATGAAATGTCAATATATTAATCCGGAATATCACTGGTAAACCAATTGAAATAAATTTCCAAAAAAAAAGTACCTCAAACTTTAAAAAATTGCACAAACAGCGAATTTGTTTATGCTATTTGCTTATAACAATCACATTTTTAATAAAATGTCAATATATTGCTCCGAAATATCACTGGTAAACCAATTGAATCAAATTTTCAAAAAAGTACCTCAAACTTTAAAAAATTGCACAAACAGCGAATTTGTTTATGCCCTTTGTTTATAACAATCACATTTTTAATAAAATGTCAATATATTGCTCCGGAATATCACTAGTGAACCAATTGAAACAAATTTCCAAAAAAAGTAACTCAAACTTTAAAAAATTGCACAAAAAGTGAATTTGTTTATAACATTTGTTTATGACAATCACATTTTTCCTAAAATGTCAATATATTGCTCCGGAATATCACTAGTGAACCAATTGAAACAAATTTCCAAAAAAAAGTACCTCAAACTTTAAAAAATTGCACAAAGAGCGAATTTGTTTATGCCATTTGTTTATAACAATCACATTTTTCCTAAAATGTCAATATACTGCTTCGGAATATCACTGGCAAACCAATTGAAACAAATTTCCAAAAAAAAGTACCTAAAACTTTCAAAAAGTGCTTAAACTCTGCATTTGTTTATATTATTTGTTTATAAAAATGAGAAATATACTTCCATTTATTTTTATAATGCTTGTACATGACTTCAAATTGAATTACAAACAAAAGTTACTTTATAAATATTCAAAATCATTTCAAAATCTTAGACTGCTGTTTGTAACAATACAATTGTCAATAACAAACTATGAATTTATTATAAACTCTCAATTAGTATTTTGCGAATCTGCATTTATCGATTACACATTAATGTCACTTAAACTGAGTTTAATGTCACTGAATTAATGTCACTCAAATTTATGCATTGTTAATACATCAAAAATTTTTTGCAAAGTTTGTACTTAAATAAAAAAATTTTATCAATTTTTTTTTAAAACTCGCCTCTGACAGATCTCTTAAGAATTTATTTAGCTTCTGTTCAAAAAATAAACTTTAAAATCGGTTGAAAATATAAGCCGGAATATTATTTTGAACATTTTTTCATCCAATGTCTACACTGTGCATCGCACAGTGGGGCCAAATGAGGTGTCCGTGGACAAATTAACGTTTAGCCCAAACTATTCGACCGATTTTGATTTCTTTTTAAATTAAAGCTTATGAAATTTCTAACAAAGTTGTCGAGACATATTTTTAAAAAAGTTGTTTTCTTTTTTTTTATTTAACAATGAAAATTCATTTTTAAAAAAAATTCGAAGATGCCATTTTGTGGGAATTTATCCAATTTATGCGAAAGTAGACAGAATTAGTGGGGAAACTTGTCGTGAATGATGTCCAGCAGTATCAGATATTTGAAAAATTGTTTACAATTTTTATAAACAAATTAATCAACAAAAGTTAGATTTTTAGTAAAAATGATATATAGTTACTTCTGATGAGTGTTTTTAAGTGGAAATCTGAAGAAAAATAATTTCGATATGACTTATAAAAAAGTAGAGACCATTTGTTAATTATTTAAACAAATTTTATGAACAAATGCATAAATTCATCATTTTTAAACAGATTTGTTTCGTTTTCTTAACAGAAAGAAAAATAAATATCTTGCTTATAGCTTTTTTGTGTGATTCTTTGATTTCAGACAATAAGTGTTATTTGTTTAAACGAAATTAATTAACAAATGCATAATATTCTCATTTTTCAGTAAAAAGAATTCGTTTTTTTTTTAAATCAACTTCAGATATGTTAAAAATACCTCTTGATATGATACATGATTATAAAAAAATAATGTCTATTTGTTTAAACAAATTAAACGAACAAATTCATTGTTTTGCCATTTTTCAACATATAGATTTCGTTTTTTCAGAGAAATAAATTCCTAGCCATATGGTGTTTCCATTAAAAAACGGTCTCAGAGTAATTTGTTTTTTTAAGTTTTGTTTAAAAATTATGAATTGTTGTCTAACAGCAAAATATCACAGTAAAGGCCCATTGGTTATACACATTTAATTGATTGTGTTAAAGAAACTAAATTTACCTACTAAAACATGGCCAAATTATGCATTTGTTTATTATATTTTTTAAGAAAAATTACTAATCGTTTAGTATGAATAAAAAATACTATAGAGAGCTACTAGTAAGACATTAGGATTTTATTTCCCTGAAAAAACGAAATCTATATGTTGAAAAATGTCAAAACAATGAATTTGTTTATTTAATTTGTTTAAACAAATAGAAATTATTTTTTTATAACCAAGTATCATATCAAGAGGTATTTTTAACATATCTGAAGTTGATTTAAAAAAAAAAACGAATTCCCTTTACTGAAAAATGCCAATATTATGCATTTGTTAATTAATTTTGTTTAAACAAATAACACTAATTGTCTGAAATCAAAAAATCGCACAAGAAAGCTATAAGCAAGATATTTATTGTCCTTTCTGTTAAAAAAAAAACAAAACAAATCTATTTGAAAATGACGAATTTATGCATTTGTTTATAAAATTTGTTTAAATAATAAAAAAATGGTCTCTATTTTAAAAAAATTTCGATGTGACTTATAAAAATAAGTCAATTTTTTTTAAAAATATGTAAATATTTTTAAAATATCAATTTTTTTTATAAAAATATTTTATAAAAATAAGTCAAAATTTTTTTTCTTCCGATTTGTACTTAAAAACACACATCCGAAGTAGCTACATATCATTTTTACTAAAAATCTATCTTTTGTTGATTAATTTGGTTATAAAAATTGTAAACAATTTTTTAAATATCTGATACTGCTGGACATCATTCAAGACAAGTTTCCCCACTAATTTTGTGTACTTTCGCATAAACTGGATAAATTCCCACAAAATGGCACCTTCAAAATTCTTTTTTTAAATGAGTTTTCAGTGTTAAATAAAAAAAAATTAAACAACTTTTTTAAAAATATGCCTCAAAAACTTTTTTAAAAATTTCATAAGCTTTAATTTAAAAAAAAATCAAAATCGGTCAATTAGTTTGGGATAAAAGTTAATTTGTCCACGGACACCTTATTTGGCCATCGTGAGACGATTTTGAAATGAAAATAGAGAAGATAGTAGCTCAAGTTGCAATGGCGCCAGTCTTGATTTCTCGATACGATTTACGAGTTCCTTAAGGTCCAGGGTCCAGGGATCTTACGTATTTTCAAGTTAGGTAGACGCCTAAAAATTGATCTCATGTGAAACCACTTGAGTTTTGAGGGACAATTGCCCTCTTCATATTTCACACTGCCCGAGCGCCAATTTGTCTCCGCCGACGGATGACGACTTCCTTCTTTTAGTCTTTCACAATCCCGAAAGCGAAAATTTTAGAAAAATTTTTAATACCTAAAATACATTTTAGAAAATCTGAGAAAAGAAACTTCAATAGGTTTTAAAAAGAATTTTTCATTTTAAAAATATTAAAACAGAAACTTGAATTATCCGACAAATCAGTAAATGAGTAAATACAATAAGGTACAAATTTAGAAAAAGCTACTAATTTAATATAAGATTTTTTAGAATTACGAAATAAGATATAAAGAAATGTGTGAACGAAAGAAAATTAAGAATTAAAAGTTATATTCATAAAGCCTACAGGAAAATAAAATAATATCGAGTTTTCTGTGTTCCTATTGAACATTTTATTTTAAGACCTTGGAAAAGTAGTGAAGGTAAAATTTACTAACAAGTCGAGAAAATAATATCGATTTTCAGTCAAAGTTTTATTTATTTTTCACAACATATAATATGCATACAGAATAAAAAGGAACACGTTTGTGTATATATA
>JBAGKK010301994.1:0-40948 GCA_037177015.1 Euceroptres primus
TGTAGAATATTAAAGAATTTTTCAGAATTCTTTAAGATTGTATTAAGAATTCTTTAAGATTGTATAAGATTATTATATATAAATAAAATTATTTATTTAGAATCGGAAGTTTCTCAAAGATTATGGAAGAATCCAGAAGAATCTAAATGATTGTAAATTTTAAAACAGTCCAGAATATTTCGGAGCATTTTTACAGATTTCAGATAAGTTTTGAAGATTCTAAAAAATTTGGGAGAATGTCGGTAATCTTTTATAGACTTTGGAGGATTCTAAAAGATTTTGTAGAAAATTCTAGAAGGTTACGGAAGTATTCAGAAAATTTTAGAAGATTCTGGAAGAATTTTGTAGAATATTTTAGGATGAATTTAAAAATGAAAATGAAAAATTTTGGGATATTATTTTATAAAATTATTGTAGGAGAACCTAGAAGATTCTAGAACAATCTCAAATACATATTTTGGAGAATTTTCAAGGATTTTAAATCAATTTTAAAGACGCTGGAGAAATTTAAGAGATTTTAGGAGACTTTCGTAGATTTTGAAAATTTAGAAATTATGGGGTATTTAAGAAAACATTAAAAGAGTTTTTGAATGTCATAAGTTTCTATTTCTCCTAATTCTTGGACAATTATTCGGAAATTTGAATATAAAAAGGGAAAAAAGGAAAAAAAAAGGAATGAAACTACAAAAAAAGTAATTTTAGAAGAATTGGAGAATAAAAGGGGAAAAGGGGGAAAAAGGGGGAATAGGGAACTGACTGTGATTCCTGATTTTGTAATGTTATAATTATATAATTACAACAATTTTTAAATTATAATTATAACTATTGAGATATAATTATAATTTGTTGAATCAAAAAAATTCCCTGACTCTTTGAAGGTTTTCCCTGACTTTCCCTGATTTACCCTGACCATTTTTAAATTCTCTAACTTCCCAGAATTCTCTGATCTGTAGCAAACCTGTCATTTGAAGAAAACTACTCATTCAAGTGTAGAGAGATAAGAATTCCAGGACATCAAGGATTTTTCCAGGTTTTTCGAGGTAAACAAAATTCATGGACTTTTCCAGGTTTTCAAGGATTTCCAGGACGCTAGACACCCTGAATAATAAGAAAATTCTTCAGAATAAATCTTAGAACACGTGGCTCTTTAAAAAAAGTGGAAAAAAAAACAAAATCACAAAACACTTGCTCCAACTAAATGTAAATTTCAACTAACAGTATCTTTCTGTTGTTTTCTTTCTAAGCAGCAAAATTTATTAGTATCCTGTACACAAGATCACTAACAATCTTGAAAATTGTAAATAAAACCTGTAATAAGCTGTGACCGACATTCGTTGTACATAAATTGCCTTGGGCAGCAATAATCGAGGGAATGATTTTTTGTCCAATTTGTTATCGAAGTCGACTCCTCATCTTTCGTTTTTCGTCTTTCTTGCTTGAAAGACAGATGCTCAGACTTTTCAACGATGACGAGAGAGTGGAGATCGTGGGGATCAAGGAGATCCAGCAAAGCATTTCTTGTTATTTTTTTTCTCGACACCCAGTATCTTCAGATGATCACGTAAGGTGGAAAATAAAGAAAACAATTCAGAAACAAGTGTAAACACTGCAAGTATTTTGGTTTCATCTTTTTAAATTGGTGTTAAATTATTCTGATTTAATTGTATATGAGTTTAAATTCCATGAATCCTGACTTTACTTTAAGTAAATTAATAATTAAATAACTTAATTAATAAGTAAACAAATTCTTAGCTGAAGAAATGATTCACTCACCAAAGTGAGAAGTAGAGATGCGTTTTTCTCCTTCAGCACTTTAACTATCTCATCGGTATAGTAAGTTTCATCGACGGCGTATCTTTTCTTGAAATCTTCAATCGAACGCAGCTTCCCCATCCAAATTGCATATTCAGCGGGTAATCGAGGAAAGAACAAGATCGACGAGCCGGTGTTCAAATCCAGGGCTCCGAAGCAGTCCGGTTCCTCCACACCGAAACACCATTGAAAAAAGGATTCCTGGAAAAAGTAAAAACCAGCGGGTCAACTTGAGTCATAAAGAATAAAGAATCGAGGCAATGATTCGTTTTGCCTGGGAACCTATTAGATTAGAAAATAAATTCCGTAGTCGTTCGTTATGCTTATCCACTTTCTATTCCAGAATTAATTTTTACTGCCTCACCACAAAAGAGCCTCGAAAATCAATTCACTCAAAAATAAAGACCTAGTTTTATTGCTTTAAAATTAAGCTCTTACTAAAACTAAATAAAAATAAACTGGAGAGTAAGGAAGTTTTAAAAGTCACAGTCAGTCCCCTAATCCCTTATTTCCCCTCTATATTTTTCTCCAGATCCCCTAAAATCCCTATTTTTGAACATCTTCCCCTTTTCTTTATTCAAAGTTCCGATTAATTTTCCGAAAATTATAATAAACAGAAACTTATGACATTCAAAAATGCGTGCCACAATATTAAAATCAGAGAGATTCAGTCTTCTAGAAATTTCAAAACTTTTCAAAAATTTTTGTTCCATTTTCTAAAACATTCTAGACTGATCTAAATCTTCCGGACTGTTTCAATGTCAATGTATAGAACTCCTGAAAATAAAACCAAGAATCGAACGACCAAATTTGGACAACCACCGTAAAATGCTCCTATTATAATTCAAAAAAAAAGATCCTCTAAAAAAATCATACAAAAATAAAAAAGAGGAAAGAAAAATGGGAAGGCAACCAACCAAATCCCCGTCCTTCTCTTTTTTTATTAATTTTATTTATTTAATTTTTATTTTATTATTTCTTTCGTCTTTTTTATTTTTATTATTATCAAATCGCAATAAAGAAACATGCATTTTTGCATTTTTTCAGGAGTTCTATACATTAACTTGATCTTTGGACGTTAAATATGATTTTAAATTTGATTTTAATCTAATTTAAATTTCTTAAATTTTAATTTTTGTTTGCATTTTTGCATGTTTCTTTATTGTGATTTGATAATAATATAAATAGAAAAGAAGAAAGAAATAATAAAATTAAAATTAAATAAATTAAATAAAATTAATAAAAACAGAGAAGGAAGGGAATATGGTTGGTTGCCTTCTCATTTTTCTTTCCTCTTTTTTATTTTTGTATGATCTTTTTGGAGGATCTTTTTTTTTTTTGAATTATAATAGGAGCATTTTCGGTGGTTGCCCAAATTTGGTCGCTGGAGTCTTGGTTTTATTTTCAGGAGTTCTATACATTAACTTGATCTTTGGACGTTAAATAGGATTTTAAATTTGATTTTAATCTAATTTTAATTTCTTAAATTTTAATTTTTGTTTCAATGTCTTCCAAAATTTTCTATAATCAAATTTTCTAAATTCTTATAATTTCTTATAAATTTTTATAAATTCTCAATAACTACTGACTAAAATCTTCTGTAACTACTGACTAAACTTTCTAGGTTTTTCCAGAATCTTTTTGAATCCTTCAAAACTTAGTAAAGACTTCCAAAATCTCCTAAAATCCTCCAGAATCTTCAAAACTAATTTTAACTCTTAACGGCCACACCTCCAAATATACCTTCAGATATTTTTGGCTGAAAAAAATCATGAGTGATGTTGAAACAATACAAAATAGGAAAAAAATATCTCCAAAGCCTTAGTGATAATTTAACCATTCGAAAAAAAATATTTGAAGAAAAAAAACGTAGACAATCGGAAAAAAATCGGAAAGCCCATGGGGTGTGAGACACCCCGGGTGATCGTTAAGGGTTAAATCTTTTAAAAGTCTTCCAACAAAAATTCTATACTTCCCCATAGTCTTCCAGAATCCTTCAGATTCTTCTAAACCTAAATCTTCCATAATTTTCCAAAATATTTCCAAATCTAGAATTCCATAGAACTCCAAACTGGTCCATAATCTTCCAGACTCTTTCAGGGATTTTCTAAATCTTCAAGAATTTTGCCAAAATCTATTTAAATATTCCAAATTATTCTAGACTGTTCCAGAATTTTCTGAAATCTTCTGAATTCTTCCGCAACCTTCTAAAAGTTTCTAGAATTCCCCAGAATCTTTTCTAATCCTCCAAAAAAGACTCCCGAAATTTCGTAAAATCGTTTAGAATTTTCAAATCTTATCTGAAATTTATAAATAAATTTCCAAAATATTCGATACTATTCTAGAATCTTCTAACATCATCTAAATTATTCTGGATTCTTCCATAATCTTTTAAAATCTTCTGCTTTCTCCTATGATAATTTTATAAAATCTTAAGGAATATCCCAAAATTTTTTTTATAACACATGCATGATTTCAGTCCTTTTTCATTTCTATTAAGCGGGGCTAACCCTCTACTTTTCAGTCTCTAGGAAGTAAAAAGGACTTTTTACTCCCTAGGGAGTGAAAAGTAGAGGAATAAAAATTGACGTCATATATAAATAATGAAAAATTATACATCTGTAAGCTCGCATTTCGCGATAATCAGCCCTTCACCGTAAAAACTCTTAGGAAATTTTGGTTACCTATTGACACGGAAATTTCCGTAACAATAGGTTATTCCCAAGGAAATTTTTCCGTCACAATAGACTATTCTACTGTCACGGAAAAATTTCCGTGGGGATAACCTATTGTTACGGAAATTTCCGTAACAATAAGTTATTCTTACGGAAATTTTTCCTTGGCAATAGACGATTGTTACCGAAATTTTCGTAATAATAGGTTATTCCCACAGAAATTTTTCCGTGACAATTGATTATTGTTAGGGAAATTTCCGTAACAATAAGTTATTCTTACAGAAATTTTTCGTGGCAATAGACTATTGTTATGGAAATTTCCGTAACAATAAGTTATTGCCACAGAAATTTTTCCGTAATTCTTCCGTGACAATAAACTATTGTTACGGAAATTTCCGAAACAATAAGTTATTCTTACGGAAATTTTTCCGTGACAATAGGTTATTGTTACATAAATTTCCGTAAAAATAGTTTATTTCCACGGAAATTTTTTCTTGACAATAGACTATTGTAACGGAAATTTCCGTAATAAAAGTTATTCTTACGGAAATTTTTCCGTGACAATAGACTATTGTTACGGAAATTTACGTAACAATAGGATATTCCCACGGAAATGTTTCCTTGATAATAGACTATTGTTACGGAAATTATAGAATAACAATAAATTATTCTCAGGGAAATTTTTCCGTGACAATAGGTTTCAAAATCAAATATAGGCAGAAATCATGCACTTTTTATAAAAAATATCATATGAGCCAAGGGGGAGAGGGACTTAACGAGAACCAGAGACGAGTACTGAAAACGTACACAAGTCGAAAAAGTCCCTCCTCTCCCCCTAGGTGCATAATATACTATTTATATTCTACAAACTATACTAGACTACTCCTGAATCTTTTAGAGTTCTCAAGAATATTCTGACCTCTATAATTTTCAGAATCATTTAAAACCCTCTAACATTTACAAGACACCCATAATCCTCAAGAATCTTCTAGACTGATTACAGAATCTTCTTAAAATTGTAGAAACTTTTTGAGTCTTCAAAAACAATCCGGAAGAGACTAGAAGTTGTTAGAAGTTTATGGCAAAATTCAAAAGATTTTTGCGGATTCTAAAAGATGTTGAAACAGTGTAGAATATTTTTGAAAATTATAATAGATTTTATAATAGATTTAATAGAAAATTATAATTATAATAAATTAAATAGTTTTTAAAGTTTTTAGAAGAATGAAATAGTTTGTATATGTTCGTAAGAGCCTAAAAGATCTTGGAAAATTTTAGAAGGTCGTAGAAAATTCTGGAGGATTTTAGAAGATTTTGGAAGAATTAGGACTAAAAAATCTATATTGTAGAGAGTTTGAGAGATTTCAGAAGATTTAACGAATCTGACAGTACATGGAGAAGTAAAAATTTAGAAGATTCTAAAAGTTTGTGGAAAAGTTCAGAAGATTTTGTGAATGATTTTAGAAAATTCTAGAGAGTTCTAAAGATTCTGAAAGTCTATAACTTTATGGAGTTCTTTTATGTTTATAGAGTTTATGGATTTTATTAGATTTTAGACAGAAGTAAAAAATTATTAAGGATTTTTTAAGATTCCGGAGAATTATAGCAGATGGATTTCGAGAATTTGATTTGTTGAAAATTTTAAATTTTTGTGATTTCATAATTCACAAATCTAAATTCTTGTCAGAAATTTTAGCAGCCGAAAATTTTTACACGTTTTTAATTTTTAGTCGACAAATTTTTTGTTCGGAAATATATATTTGCTGTCAGAATTTCTCTCTTTCATTAACTTCAACGTGCCATTAAAATTATGTTTCGCGATTATTCGAGAGCCTCTGATAATATTTTTATGATTTAATTGCTGGTTAAGTTTCCGTTAATATAATATTATTTGTTAATAAAATTTGAGATTTCTTATAAAAACGTTGTATTTATGAACTTTTATTGGCTTCCTTGGTATTCTTCAAAAAAATGTCCTCCTTATTTTCGAAAATGAAATCCCCTATTTTCCCTAAAATTGAACTACAGAACCGCTGTGAACCCTGAAAGTGTCTATATTTTTAAAAAAATCTAGATTAAAAAAAATCTGGATTTAAAAATTAAAACCAAAGTTGGTACTTTTCATGATCTTCAACTATCAACTGCATCAATCTGGAGTAGAAAAATGAGGACTTTAAATCGTAAAAATGGGACTTTTGTAAAAAGCAAAAGGCAAAAAGGAGGCATGGAAGTTCCGAAGAAGGTAAAAGGGTCCGGCGAGAAGCATTAATGATTAAAAGGTCCGGAATTTGAAAAAAGTGGATTTAGACCGGAAATTCCAAAGGGGAGAAGGTTTCTTTGATCAGTAACGCGTGAAGACTGGAGAAGCGTCTCGCCGTTTCTGCGCTCTTCTCTTCTGTTTGGGTTCGAGCTAAAGTCGTGCTTTCCCACTCAACTCCACAGGAACGATCGCCCAACCAACGGGTCAACGTGCTCTAGCCGTGGCACGAGTAGCAGGTATATTATCTGAAATCAACTATACATTCAAACCAAGTAATACTTCACTGAAGGAACTTCGAGCTTGTAGCTTTTGTTGGCTTTCAATTTGAAAAGCGTTCAGAGTTTCATTTTCAAAACCGTTGAAACAAATCCACTCCAAATCCATTCCCTAAATTGCTTTTTAATACTAAAAAATACTGAGTCTATAAATTATCAGATGTAAACAACGCCTGATTTTTAGTGATGAATAATCAGCTTTGAAGAAGTTGAAAATAATGAAATAATGTGACTGAACGATACAGTCTCGCTTTGAGATTGTGGCGAATTTTCATTGTACTTGATTGCAATGAATCGAGCACGTGTTTTTCTGCTAAATCACGTCTGCCAAACGGTACATTCGTTCTAGAAAAGCAGGTTTTAAGAGTAATCCTGAAAGAACAGAGGACTCGTGCAATTCGCACTCAAGTTCCAGGAGCGAATCGAGGTGAAATTAATTATTCTGGAAACCAGGAGATTCAATGGATTCATTGTAGAATAGAAATGCAACGGGCGGAAACGAATTAAACCTGACGCAAGCTCAGTGACAGTTACAGTCCTAGATAATTGTAACCGCAATTGGAAACAAGTAAACAGAGGTGTTTATGACCTGAATGACCTGTTAATCGATTTACCAACAGACAGAATATTGAACCTACGTAACATTTCTCATTTAAGAAAGCTTCTAATTTGACCTTTTCACTTGCAGGTTTCTTCCTCGATTTCTAGAGAGTATTATTCGTTTCCTAGTCCCATTAAATAATCGATTTAGCTGAAGTTCAAATTTAGAAATCTTCATAACTTATCACCAAGTAATAATTAACCTTTTCTGAAATTGGTAAGGATTCTTAGTCATCATAATTAATTTTAAAAAAATTATAATTAATTAACAAAATTTATAATTAATTAACAAACTTTATAATCACCAAAATTTATAATTAATTAACAAAATACCTGTCTGAAAGGCCAGGATACGTCGGTGTCATCGTAGGAAACATCCGAACCGCCTTGAAGAACGACGAAACTTTTAGCGTTTACTTCTGGAATCTTCTTGAGACGTTCCATCAATCTTCGTCGATTTTCAGCAAAAAGTGTCATTAGAACTTTGAGGGTGTGTTCACCCCTTTGAAAAAATGCCTCCATCTCATTCCTAAAACATTAAATTATTACGCTATTATTATTAAAAAATGAATAATCTGAAAAAAGACTACAAAAGGCGCATACGATATTTTTTACAACAAATGCATGATTAGCACATATTTGATTTTGAAACCTATTGTCACGGAAAAATTTCCGTGAGAATAACTTATTGTTATGGAAATTTCCGTTACAATAGTCTATTGCCAAGGAAAAATTTCCGTGGGAGTAAATTATTGTTACGGAAATTCTCGTAACAATAGTCTATTGTCACGGAAAATTTCCGTACAAATTGCCTATTGTCACGGAAAATTTCTGAACAAATTGCCTATTGTTACGGAAATTTGCGTAACAATAGTCTATTGTCACGGGAAAATTTCCTAGGGAATAACCTATTGTTACGGAAATTTCCGTAACAATATCCTATTTTCACGGAAAATTCCCGTAATAATAACTTATAACTCAAACTCAAAAGTTTTTCATCCTGGTCTAGAATCTAATAAGTAATAAAATACTCCACAAACTAGGCTTTTAGAACCTTTAGGACTCTCTAGAATTTTCTGAAATCCTTCATAAAATCTTCTGGATTTTTCGACAATCTTTTATAATTTGCTAGAATATTTTTAATTTTCCATGTACTTACAGAGACTTAAATTTCCTAAAAAGTCTTAAAGTGCAGAGTCTACTTAAATCTCCTAAAATCTCTCGAAATCTTCTACAATCTTTAAGATTTTTAAAAATGTTTTAGAATCTTCCAGATATTTCCTGATTCTTCCAGAATCTTCTAAAACCCTCCAGCATTGGCTAGAATCTTTTAAAATTTCCCAAGATTTTTTAAAACTCTTACAGAAATATCCACTCTTTCAGAGTTCTAAAATCTTGAAAAACACCCCAAAGTCTATTATGATTTTCAAAAATATTCTACATTGTTTCAACAATTTTTAGAATCATCAAAAATCTTTTGAATTCGGCCCTAAACTTCTAATATCTTCTACTCTCTTCCAGACTTTTTTTCGAAGAATTTCGAAAAGTCTGGAGAATTTTAGGAAGATTTTGGATAGAGTCTAGAAGATTCTTGAGGATTATGGGAGATTTTAGAGGGTTAATCTAAAAGATTCTGCCGGATTCTGGAGAATTCTGGAGTTCAAAATATTCTGGAGATTAATTATGGCAGATTTTAGAGAGTTCTAAAGATTCTGCCGAATTCTGGAGTTCAAAATATTCTGGAGATTACTCAGTGGAGAATTATATTGACCCTCGATAAAAATAATTTTTTATAATTTTGGATGGTAATTTTTGCTCTAGGATCAGAATAAATCTAATATTCTGACCCTAAAGACAAAATTACCATCTAAGATTATAAACGATTATTTTGGAAAATTCTAAAAGATTCTGGAAATCTCTAATTTATTATTTTAAATATTAAAGCATTTTGGGAGATTCTTTAAGATTTTATAAAATTGAAGGAGAACCCAGAAAAAAATATTGTACAAAAGATTTTAAAAATCCCAAAAGATATTAGACAGTTATGAAAGAGTTTAGATTTGACTATAGAAAATTTAGTAAGACATTGAAAGAGTCCTGAAGATTTAGAGTCAGTCTAGAATGATTTAGAAAATTTTAACGAATTTGGGAGGAAAAGTTTTGAAGATTCTAGATTTTGGAAAACTCTGAATCTCTAAGGTTTTAATATTGTGACAGGCGTTTTTAAATTTCATAACTTTCTATTTATTATACTTCTTGGAAAATTAATCAGAACTTTGAATAAAAAAAGGGGAAAGGGGGGCAAATTCTCAAAAATAGGGATTTTAGGGGATCTTGAGAAAAGTAGGGGAAAAAGGGGAATAGAGGACTGACTGTGATCCCTGGAAACGATTTTTTTGACAAATTTTGCATTTTGGTCTGGTTCGAAGTGGTTAGAATAGAAGATTTAATTGACCATGGAAAGCAATTGGACCAAGGACCAAGGTTCAAACATACTGCATTGGAGAATACTCTTCGTGTATCCTTCGAAGATTTTTGTTTTAGGATACAATATTTTCTCAAATTTGGCCTCCTGCTCAGTTTTAGAACTTCTGGATGTTTTTCTACTTGCCAAAATTGGATCTTCCTGTCAGTTTTTTCGACGATGAAGAGTCAAGCTGGGCAAGCTATATTCTCTGGTAGCCTGTTTCAGCGACTTTTCATCCTTTTTGACATCGATAATAGCCTGCATCATTTTCTGCTCGTCCCAACTGCCAGTTGGACTTCCGCTTGTAATTCCTCACCATGGCTAAGTTTCTTGATTAGGTTCTTGGCTCGGCTCTTCACTAGTTCACCGGCTAGTTAGTCAGGCGAACTGTGAAATACTCAAATAAGTACTCAGAAAGGAAAAGCATGGTAAAACGGTCCTAAAAACTCTCAGCGAAATGAGACCTTCAATTTATATCCAACTTCCGCTATAACTGGACTGATCATTAAATTTAAATAAAATAGATTTTATAGACTCGGAATTCAAAATCCCATTTTCTAGAGTTTGAGGATTATTTTCTGTTTAATTCATACAGCTCTAAAGATTCGAATACAAAAAATCCAATTTTCGAAAGAAATCGAATTTTTGGCTAATTTTTCAAGTTTGAACTGAAGTTAAGCATCTGGACAAAAATAGAAACGGATGGGTGACGGATTTTTTAAATATTTTTTGGGACAATTAACAATAGGTGTTTAAAATAGAATATTTTATAATACAGAAAACCAAAAGAACGAAGAAAAAACTTTCTTTCCTGAACTTCCGAGTTGATTTTTCTGGAGCAAATTGACGAGGGTAGGAAGTGATCGATAACAAGCTAATTTATCAGCGTAAGCGACCTACGCAAAGCGGGACCTCGTAAAACCGGCATTACACCAGGAAAAGAAGAATTGCCTGAACTTCAAACAACTCTTGCGAATTTCTCGAGAGTTTCTCTGAACCTTCTTATGAGATTTTTTTTCAAAAATGAAATACCATAAAATAGAATAAAGAAATTAAAAAATGTAAATAAAATATTGAAACAAATTTTATAATTTAGAGAAATAATTAGTTGTTCCAATTCAATTCTCTTATCTTGTTCTAGAGTCATCGCAGTCTCATTAATCGAAGAATCCATTTCACGATTTATAGTTGCACATAGTTACAAGTTAGAGCTCATAAGAAAATCGCAAATTAGTACCGGTTTTAAGACTTTCAAACACGAGACCTACAATTATATCCTGATGGGATAAATAAATCTCTTTACTGCCATTGCTTAAAGCTATATTTTTCACTTCCAATCATCATAATTCAGTTATTGATCGAGATACTTAAGTACTTATCAACACGCTACTTATTTCAATTTATTCTAATAAACATGACTGATTATTCATTTTCAAATACGTCAATTTCCCTTCTAGAAAAAAACCAATTGAACCCGATTGAAAATTAATTTAAAAAATATCCGATTTATACAATTGAAATCGATGTATTTAACCAGATTCAACTTGATTTTCTGACTCATTCTGATTCTTTTAATCGGATCAATCGATTTTTTCAATTTCAATTGCCCTTCTAGAAAAAAAAAACCGATTGAATCCGATTGAAAATTATTATAAAAATATTCAATTGAATCCGATTGAAAATAGTTATAAAAATTTCCGATTCAACAATGCAATTGAAATCGATTTGTTTAACCAGATTGAATCTGATTTTCGGATTCATTCTGATTCTTTTAATCGGTTTCAATCGATTTTCTCAATTTCAATTTCCCCTCTAGAAAAAATTGATTGAACCTGATTGAAAATTAATTAATTTAAAGTTAATTTTAATGTTATTAATGTTATTTTTAATTTTAAAATTAATTTAAAGAATATCCGATTTATAAAATTTAAATCGAATCGTTTAATCAGATTCAATTTGATTTTCTGACTCATTCTGATTCTTTTAATCGGTTCAATCTATTTTTCAATTTCAATTGCCGTTCTAGAAAAAAACCCGATTCAACCCGATTGAAAATTAATTTAAAAAATATCCGATTTATAAAATTGAAATCGATTTGTTTAATCAGATTCAATCTGATTTTCTGAATCATTCTAATTCTTTTAATCGGTTTCAATCGATTTTTTTTCTAAAACGGTTATAGAATTTAAACCCACTAATATGACACTGTGTTTCAAAAATCCTAAGGCCTTCTATATAAAAATCCCCACTCTCTAAATCAGAATCAGTGAGAAGTGGGTCACTAAATCAAATCAGTAACGATTTTCACTGATAATCAGTAACGATTGTCAGTGAATTCTCAGTGAAATCTCACTGATTGTCAGTGAAAATCCTTACTGTTTTGATTTAGTGATCTACTTCTCACTGATTCAGATTTAGAGAGCATCCGAAAAGAACTCCAAGGAATAAAACAAATATTTCAAAGATAATAGCCCACATTTCTGAGCATTATTCTATGACATCACGGCTCTTATCTTTTTATTGAGTTTACGACACTCTTATGTGATAGCGATAAAGTTTAATAAATAATTATCATACCACGTCGACGATTATCTCTGAAAGAAATCCAAGACGGTGTGGTCTTAATCCTTTTGGGCACACATTTTTCTTTTTAGAATTAGAGATAAATGACAATTTTTTGTCTGAAACAAGTATTTTATAATCTAAAGAAATAAAAAATATCAAAATTAATAAATGAAAAATTTTGGATATTTGAATTTTTTCTCTCGAAAACTATTGAATATTTCGGATTCGAAAACCAGCAAACGACCTCGCAAAAAACGCGAAGAAAAAAGGTTCCGGTGGATTTGATTCATATTGATTATTTAGTTCATAAAAATAGAAGAAATTTCCCAAAATAACTTGGACCGATTATGACTAGTTTTTTTTTTGTACAGGGTCCTTTACTACAGAAATATAAAAATATTTTTTCAAGTTTTTAGTGTCAACAATAATAAAGTTATATAAGAAAAATCAAAAGACATCAGGTGACTACTTTTTTTACTGGCATATAATGACAAAAGCAATATAAACAAGGTGTTTATTTTCTAAAGCTGATCACTCAAAGGCGGAAGCAGAGATCATGAAGGGTTTCAGAAGAAAAGTAATTATGGTTGTCTGGTCTTAAATAGAACTGCGGGTTGTAACGCGCAATGAAATAGGAATGTTAGTGTCCTCGTACGTATTCGGTTTATATTTAAGTCGTGTCATTGGACGTCTGACGCTCCTGACTGACACGATTCATATTCTCGTATCCGCGAAACGAGCTCTCTGAATTACAAAACTCGACTTTTCTAGGCCTTCCATATTCGGCGACTGGCTAACAATAAACTTAAAATTTCTCCAACATCTTATCGACTGATGCTATTTTTATATCTGCCCTGGAATTGTTATCTGAAAACTTTACTTCAGCCTGCTTTAAATAAATCCAAACCCCCATTTGATAATTTCATCCAATTCAAAGTTTAGCTAATCTTTTCCGACAAAACTTTCGGATTTTTGCCCACTTCTAACTAGTTTAATGATTTGCCTGGGAATTCGGTCAGCTAATATAATAATAATTTTGTTAGATTGGTCTCTGCTCTTTGAAGAAACTTGCCATGTCACAGAAATGACGTAAGATTGCGAGAGTGTAGTCAACAATTTATACGTGAGCATTGGCCGCTTGTTAGAAACAAGTGACGCAATGAAGAGAAACAATGCTTCTAATGAATACAGGTCTTCGAGGGTCATATTGACCTGAGAAAGAATTAAAAAGACAATTACAATAAATAAATAACGGTCGAATAATTAAAGAAGCCTCGGTGTTAAATAACTTTTAGTAGATATGTAGTAGGAAAAAAAGACACCCATCCAGATCCTGATCCCATTTTCCACTGTCTGGCTGCTTAACTTTAGTAATCACCCTGAAAATGACGAGGCTCTCAATCCAGTGACAAACAGATAAATTGTGATTACAGCTGGGAACGAAAAATTTCGCAAGTCCCTGTAATAAATTATTTTTTTTAAACAGAGTTAACGAATAAAATTGATCCATTTCCAGAGATCACAGCGGTTTAGTCCTGAGTTCAATTTTAGGGAAAATAGGGGATTTCTTTTTCGTAAAAGGAGATTTAAGAAAGGGAATTTAAAAAAGGGGATTTTTTTAAAGACTAAGAGAACCAATAAATGTTGATAAATACAATATTTTTATAAGAAAACTCTAATTGTACTAACAAAAAAAAATTATATTCCATTTAGATGTTAAACTTCATTTGCTACAAATTCCTAGAATTTCAGAATCTTTGAAACTCTCTGGAATTTTCTAAAATTCTTCACGTAATTAGAATGGACTTCTCGACAACCTTTTAGAATCTTCTAGAATATTTTTAATTTTCCATTATATTTATAGATTTGTTTCATCTTCTAAAGGATTCAAAAACACCCCGAAATCTATTATTTTCAAAAATATACTACACTGTTTTAGAATCTTTAAGGATACTCAAAACTCTTTTGAATTCTGCTATTAAGTTCTAAAATCTTCTAATCTTTTCCAGATTTTTCTTAAGGCTTTCAAAAAGTCTACAGAATTTTAGGAAAATTTCAGAATCTTCCTAAAATTCTGCAGAGTTCCTGAAAATTCTTCAAGATTGGATGAATTTTTTGTAGATTTTAGAGAGTTCTACATAATTATGCAGAATTCTTAAAATTCTGTAGAATTTTGAAGTTCAGAATATTATCGAGGATTCTAGAAGATTCTGGAACAGTCTGTAGTGTATTAAAATTTTAAAGATTATTATAGTTCTATATGAGCACTCAGAGAAAACTTATTTTCAAGTTAAAAATATTGTTTTCTAACCTTTTTTTCTTGATTCAATATGAAAATTTGTTTATATTTTTAAAAAAACATTTGATTCATTATAAAAAAGTTTGATTCAAATAAAAATTTTTTTGATTCAATTA
This sequence comes from Euceroptres primus, assembly GCA_037177015.1. Taxonomy (NCBI): domain Eukaryota; kingdom Metazoa; phylum Arthropoda; class Insecta; order Hymenoptera; family Figitidae; genus Euceroptres; species Euceroptres primus. The sequence continues at coordinate 15,070 of JBAGKK010301994.1, forward strand.
GTATTTGTTTGAATTAAACAAATGTTTTTTGATCCCATAGCAATGCTATTATATTTTTGATTTAAACTTTTTTTAAATTCTTTAATATTTGAGAGTAAAAAACTTTTTGTGAGAGGCCAAAAGATTCTAAAAGATTATGGATGAGTTCAGAAGAATCTATTGTAGAAGATTTAAGGAAAATCTTGAATATTTTGGAGAATTTTGACAGATTTCAGAAAAGTTTTGAAGATTTTAAAGGATTTGAGAAAATTTCGGGAGTCTTTTGTAGATTCTAGACTATTAGAGGATTCTAAAAGATTCTAAAAGATTCTGGAGAATTCTGGAAACTTCTAGAACTAGAAGGTTATAGAAGAGTTTCGCAGATTTTGGAGGATTTTAGAAGATTATTGAACAGCCTAGAATATTTCGGAAAACTGAAATAGATTTTAAAAATTGTTTTAAAGGATTAATAAAACTTTGAAATAGAGCCTGAAAGATTATGGATCAGTCTGGATTTTTTTAGAATCCTCCAGAATCTACAAGACTTAAAATCTCCTGAACTCCTCCAGAATATTTAAAACTTATCTAAAAATCTGTCAAAATTCTTCAAAAAATTCTATACTGCACCAGAGTCTTTCAGAATGTTCTAAACTTTTTCAAAATCCTTCAGATTCTTTTAAAAACAGAAATAGCCTACTATATTTTGAAAAATGAAATAGATTTTGAAAAAAATTTTAAAGGATTAAGAGAACTCAGAAATAAAAGTCTGAAAAATAAATCAATCTGGAATTCTAGAGAATTCTAACAGATGACAAATTTTTGAAAATTATGAAAGATTTTAGAAGAATTTAAAGGATTCGGAAAAAGTCTGGAGGATTCTGGAAGACTCTGGGGGCAGCATAGAATTTTTTGAAGAATTTTAACACATTTCAGATAAGTTTTGAAGATTCTAGATGAGTTTAGGAAATTTTAAGAGTCTTTTGTAGATTCTGGAGGATTCTCAAAAATACTTCAAATCCTACAGATTATAGTCGATTATGGAAGAGTTTAGAATAATTCTAAACTCTTCCATAACTGACTAAAATCTGTAATGAATCCTCCATCAAAATCTATTTCATTTTTTCAAAATATAGTAGGCTGTTCCTGTTTTTACAAGAATCTGAAGGATTTAGAAAAAGTCTGGAGCATTCTGAAAGACTCTGGGGCAGTATTTTTTGAACAATTTTAACAGATTTAAAATCTGTAATATGTAATCTGTAACTTATTTAAAATAAGTTTTGAAGATTCTGGAGGAGTTTAGAAGATTATAAGAGTCTTGTAGATTCTGGAGGATTTAAAAAAATTCCAGACTGATCCATAATCTTTCAGACTCTTATTTCAGAGTTCTATTAAACCTTTAAGAAAATTTTCAAAATCTATTTGAGTTTTCTAAAATACTCTACGTTGTCCTAGAATTTTCTAAAATCCTCCAAAATTTTCAAAACTTTTCTGTAACCTTCTAGCATCTTCTAGACGTTTCCAGAAACTTCCAGAATCTTCTAGAATCCTCTGGTATAAAATCTACAAAAAGTTCTCGAAATTTTCTCAAATTCTTTAAAATCTTCAAAACTTTTCTGAAATCTGTACTGAAATTTTCCATAATTTCCAAATGTCCAAATTTAAACTTTTCCATAACCGACTAAAATCTGTAGGATTTCCAGAATCTTTGAGAATCCTCCAGAATCTATGAAAGACTCTTAAAATTTCCTAAACTCCTTCAGAATCTTCAAAACTTATTTGAAATGTGTTAAAATTCTTCAAAAAATTCTATGCTGCCCCCATAGTCTTACAGAATCCTCGAGACTTTTTCAAAATCCTTTAAATTCTTTTAAAATCCTTCATAATTTTCAAAAATTTACCAACTGTTAAAATTATCTAGAATTCCAAATATTTCAGACTTTTATTTCAGAATTCTCTTAATCCTTTAAAAATGTTTTTAAAATCTATTTCATTTTTCAAAACATAGTAGGCTGTTCCTGTTTTTAGAAGAATCTGAAGAATTTGGAAAAAGTCTACGGCATTCTGAAAGTCTCTGGAGCAGTATAGAATTTTTTGAAGAATTTTAACAGATTTCAGGTAAGTTTTGAAAATTCTGAAAGAGTATAGGAGATTTTAAGGGTCTTGTAGATTCTGGAGAATTCTAAAAAATTCCAGACTGATCCATAATTTTTCAGACTCTTATTTCAGAGGTCTATTATTCGTTTTAAAAAAATTTCGAAATCGATTTCAGTTTTCTAAAATATTCTAGGCTGTTCCAGAATCTTCTAAAATCCTCCAAAATTTTCAAAACTTTTCTGTAACCTTCTGGCATCATCTAGACGTTTCCAGAAACCTTCAGAATCTTTTAGAACTCTCTGGTCTAAAATTTAAAAAAAGTTCCCGAAATTTTCTCAAATCCTGTAAAATTTTCAAAATTTTTCTGAAATCTGTACTGAAATTTTCCATTACTTCTAAATGTTCAATTATTGAATATTTCGGAGTTATGGAAAATGTCAGTACAGATTTCAGAAAAGTTTTGCAGGTTTTAAAGGATTTCAGAAAACGGGAAATTTTTGCAGATTTTAGACTAGAGGATTCTAAAAGATTCTGGAAACTTCCAGAAGATGCTAGAAGGTTATAGAAAAGATTTGAAGATTTTGATGGATATTAGAAGATTTTGGAGCAGCCTAGAATATTTTAGAAAACTCAAATAGATTTTGAAAAAATTTTTAAAGGATTAAGAGAACTGAAATAAGAGATAAGTCTGAAATTCTAGAGAATTCTAACAGTTGTGACAAATTTTTTAAAATTATGAAAGATTTTAGAAGAATCTGAAGGACTGGGAAGACGTCTGGAGGATCGGGAAAAAGTCTGGAGGATTGGGAAAAAGTCTGGAGAATTCTAGAAGACTGCGAGGCAATATATAATTTCTTGAAGAATTTTAACCCTTTCAGGTCTGACTTTTTTTATGAGAAAAACTATTTCTTTTTGCCTTTAATAACTATTTCAGGGACTAAACAAATTAAAAAGATCAACTGTAGAAAATCGTTTTTTTAACCATTGAGATTTTTTTCGAGAACTAATAAATAGTTTCTGTTTCATAAGTACCATACAAGATCGAAAATTTACTCAGAAAACAAAAAAATATTTGTTCATAATTTAATATGAAAAAATAAAAGACATTACTCAGTGGGAGATTATATTGACCCTCGATAAAAATAATCATTTACAATATTGGATGTTAATTTTGGTTTTAGGGTCAGAATAAATAATTCAATTAATTTTTAATTGAACCAAACGTTTCGGCGCCCAGTGGTGGCCCTCATCAGTGGTTATTGTTTATTCTGAAAAAATTAACAAAAATTTTGGAATCAGGGACGCAGTGTACGAATGTAGTTTAAAAATTTTTTTTTAGATTAATATTTTCCGGTGAATTTTACAGTTTGAGAGTTGTGAGAAATTATTCATTTGGTATAACACAGTCTTTCACAGTCTTTCGAAAATGATTTCGAGGAAATAAGAAATTAAAAACTTTTTATTGCCCTTACAATAATTGGACAAACTTATTTGTCTTGAGCAATTAATCAATTTTTTGTAATATAATATTAGAATTTTCAAATTTGGTTTAGTACAGTCTTAAACAATAATACCTTTGGTAATGTTTGCACAAATTAGAAAGTGTGTTGTCCTTACAATAATTGGATAAAGTTATTTGTTATATGCAAATAATAAAATATGAAAAACCACAGAAAAATTACTGAGACCAAAAGGTCCAACTGATCTTGAAAGGATTAGCAAATTAACAGAGGAGGGGTAGGGGGTTATCCTCCAGATTAACATATTTCAAATAAGTTTTGAAGATTCTGGAGGAGTTTAGGAGATTTTAAGAAAATTTGTAGATTCTGGAGGATTCTAAAAGATTCTTGAAACCCTGTAGAAGTTAGTCGGTTCTGAAAGAGTTTAGATTTGAAAACTGGGAAATTATGGAAAATTTCAGAAAGCATTGAATGAATTCTTGAACGTTATAAGCTTCTATTTCTCATAATTCTTGGAAAATTAATTGGAACTTAGAATAAGCAAAGCAAAAAAAGAGGGGAAAAAGGAAAAAAAATCAGAAATAAAAAGGGATTTTGAAAATAATAGAGGAAAAATAGATGGAAAGAAGTAAAATAGATAAAAAAAGGGAATAGGGAACTGACTGTAATCCCTGCACAGAAAATTAATTTTTAGAGAGTGGGTGACTAGAGAAACGAAGTGAAAGCCTGAAATCCTGGCAGATTAGACTTGCACTGAACTTTCCATGTCCTTTGGTAATTATTTACCCTCTCTTTGAAGCGAAGGGCTTAAATTTAAGCAAAGTGATGACCTATCGTGTTTCACGCTCCCATACATCCCATATCAAAAGTCCTTTGAGGCTCGGTGGGTTGTGGGTTCTAAAGTGCTTTGATCCCAATCGAGAATTTTGTCCCAGTGTGTACAACACGAGTACAAAATGATTCATGCTAGCGTGTTTCTGTGAGCGCTGTAAATTACAGCGACGGAAGTATAATTTTCATAAGTCTGCTACTCCTTCGCGGGAGGGGTTCCCTTCTGTCTGAAATTTTACGATATACCATTGCGGATAAATAAATTATTCGTTTGTTGCAAATTGCAACCAAGGCTGCCATTAGTGCATCAAGATTTATCTCATATTATTATCATTTCCCAGGGTATATTTATAGTCACTAAAACTGTTTGAAGTTTTTAAAATTTCGGAAATGACTGTTACATTTTAGCCAGAAAACAATTTTAGGACGACTTTCACAAATTTGTTTCCATGGAATAAATGACGATCCCTGCTGAGGCGGAAGGTCCGAGCCTGAATGGAATGAACCTATAACAATGCTTCAGGAATTTGCATATATCCGCCTACAATTTCACGGTCTGCGTTCTCGCAGAAAATAGTGCCTGTATTCAAAAGGAAACTCAAGTCTGCATATTTTATTCGAGCAAATTTTCACCAAGAAAATACGATTTTGTGAGGAGAATTTGAAATATTTATTATAAATAGTAATTATCTGTAATAAATAATTTGTCCCTTGATTTTCTATTGCAAATAATCTGAATCTAAGGAATATTTTCTCTGCACCGGAAGGCACAAAAGATTGTGCCTTCCGCACAATCTTGTGAGGAATCGATAAATTCTCTGTGGACTTTGTATCCAGATGAACGGCTTTATCGTTGGAGGTTTTGCCTCGTGTAAAAACAAAACGGCTAAAAAAATATTGTCACCGTTCCTGTCGATAAATGTAAAAATATAGTAATATCCACGCGTATATTGATCACTGGTATTTTCTGCACTACTGTTTTGTGATTTATTTTTAAGAAGTTCGAACCTTTTCATCATAACGAGATTCTTAACGACGTCCTTTCTGATTTTCTATTACTCGGAACGCAATAAAAATAGGCAAAAGTGAAAGTCTTTTTGTGAAAACTAGAATCCAGACTTTACCACAAGGCAATGTGTGTTTCATCTTTGGCGTGGCCCATAAATCTTTTTAGGCACCTTTAGAGTTTAGACTTTCGGGCGACGAAATTGGAGACCAAAACAGCTGGAAAAACGACCCTAATGAGAGAGAAATGCACCATAGGGAAAGATAATTAAAATTTAAAAAAAATAATAATTTTCAGCCTGGGAAAAACCTAGAATTTTGAAATTGGAAATAGCAGCCAATTGTCTGAAATAAAAACAAAATATTTGATAAGAAAAATGTTCAGATATCTTGAGATTATTAACTTCCTAATCGAAGGCATGAAGCCTAATTGGTTTCGTTAAACTGGATCTTGCTGAATCTTTTATCGACAAATGATGGCATGGAATGTCGTTACGGTTAAAATAAATTAAATAATACTCTTGGAAATCTGAAACATCTGAAAACTCCACTCAAGGAGCTCAGAAATCTAATATAAAGATTGCGGTTGCCAAGCAAAGGTAAAATACAAAGAAAAACAAAAAAATCAGAAAGGCCAGATTTCAATTTATTTTTTAAAATAAATTACGAGAACGCGATTAAATTTAGTAATCTTATCTCAAAAACACAAAAACAGAGGAAGAAGATTAGAAAGCAACAACCATATCTTCCTTCCTTTGTTATTTTTTATATTTACAACAAACAATAATTATTTTTTTACTTGAAAAGGTTTTGAAATGGTTTTTTTGTTGGGAACATAAAAATAAGACAAAAGAAAGGAAGGATGGTAGACCACCTTGTAATTTGTTTCCTCTATTATTAAGTTTTTAAGGTGATAAGATTGCCCAAACTTATATTTTTCTTGAAATGAAGACATGAGAATGACAACTCGTTAAAGACCATTTGAAGTTGGCCCCCCAAGTAATAGTTAAGATAACCTAATTTAGGGGTCAACTTCAAATTGGTCTTTACCGAGTTGTCATTCTCATGTCTTCAAATTATACTATGTATTTGCACGTAAAATTTTTAAATATTAAATTAATACAAAATTATTTAAATATCATTCGAAAATAACAACTAATTAACCCGTTGATTGCATCTGTCCACTGAAATTGACAAATAAAAATTTCTATTTTTTTATATCTCTTCCAATCTCATTTCTAAAATTCTGGCCAAATGTGGCAAGCACTAGGGTACTCTAAGAAGTATTTCTACATACATTTTCTTTTTAAATTTGTTTATTTCGTCGCAAAAATTGGAAAAGTATTTCAAAAATTCTATTCTTGTACTACTTTTTTGCAGAAAAACGTCTAGTAGTTGAAAAAAATCTTTTAGCACAAATAAAAAGATGCAGTGAACGGGTTAAATACCATTTGAAGTTGGCCCATAATTAAAAGTTAAAATAACCTAAAATTCAGGAGCCAACTTCAAATGGTCTTTATCAAGTTGTCTCATGTCTTCATTTGTTACTTAATTATAATAATAACAAATGAAATTTAGGGAAAATATATTCCTGAAATTCCCTGTAAAAACTGTTTAAAAAATGATAACATTTCTTAAACTCGTTCCAATTAATATATGTAGTACATAATGCCACCCACACAGAGGAAGTGTATGTCAGAAAATAATAGGCGGGCGAACTAACCTCAAAATCAAGGAGAAAGCACGAGTTTGAAAGTCGTAGGTTTCGTATCGATTACGCAAATTAGATATAAATCGCCGTGGCATTTGTTGTCGGCCGCTTCTGTTGAAAAAGAGAACGTTGCGAATCATTCGAGCCAAGAATCGCGAGTATAGGTTATGTTTACAGTTTAAAAACAACAACACGCGATTCGCCGTAATTGATCAGCCGGTTTATTTTCCCGACATCCACCACGACTGTTGCTTTTTACTCTCTTCCGTTGACTACTTGCAGCATAACAATGTGCAAAAACACAAGATTTGTTGACCTAACCTATATTCCTGAAAGTTAATACATATATAACTGTTGATTTGGAAATAATTACCATAATTTCTACTGTGCACAACATCATTATACCTCAGAATATAATTAAGGAAGCTGGACAATAACTATGGATATACAGAATTCGTTATATTCGCACTATTGTGATTTAACTAGCCTATTAAGCTTATTTTATCAGTCTTCAACAATAACAAATCGATCTCGAAGCTATAGATTTATCTGAACAAAAGGAAAAAAGATTTACGATATCAATTAGAAATTGAGATTATTGAAAGGATTATTCCGAAATTAGAAAGATGTTAATCAGGCATTTAAATTCTATTCTTCGATTCCCAGAATACAGATATCACTCATGTACAAAAAACCGTTACAAATTTTTGAGGTTAAGATCAACAATCAACAATTCATTCGAATCGGTCTGTTATTGAAGAAAGGAAAACTAATTATTTATTAAACGCGGACAATAATGAAGCTGCTCATTCAGTGACTTGATCTCTCAATGAATGGAGCAAATATAAGTTGAGAGAATGGCCTCAGAATTTTAGAACTCGGCCAGACGTTTTGGCATTCGTAATTCGGATTGGATCCTTCTGTGCTAGCAAGATACGTCACTCGTATAATTTACGATGAAACGCAAAGCTAGAGACTGCAAGAGACCTACTTTTTCAGGGCAACGACCACGAGGACTACCTATACAGAGTAAACATGAATGCCTACATACGTGTTTACTGGTTGAACGACGGCCATCTTGCCTTCCAACTGACTGAACTGACAGGTCACTTCGGTGCGCGCGCTACAGCTGATGTTGGCAAAGTACAAATAAAATGCGAAATGAATCAGAAGTTCAGAACCAAGAACAGGATTTTAATGTCCAATCTTCACGGTCGCTTTGAAACACCCGGCGAACCTGCCGATTTTACGAACTGACGAAGACTGGGAGATTTGGGCTCGGCTAGGCTATTTTTATTAATAATGTAGCCATCAGCCACGTACGAGATAAAAAAAAGCTTAAGATAAGAATTTAACCATGTACTGAATTTAATCACTGGTCAACCACGAATGGATTTCCAGGCGCAGATTCGAAAATTTTAAAAATACAGAAGATTAAATTGGACACTTAAAAACAGACAATTTTGGCTCCTTACCTTTCTAACCTCAAAATGTCAAAATTCAATATATGATTTAAAATGGTTTATAAGATCAAATTCAAAATAGACACACTCTTAACTATAACAAATTTTGGAAAATAAATGTAAGTACACTTTTAGAAAAAAAATAGTCAAATTGTAATTGTTTACATAACAACAGTTTAGAATTGCTTTTCCTTTCGCTTTATATTAGAAAAAAAATCGTAAAATTTTGATTAAAAATCTTTATTGCTACCGATTTATTTTGTTCTTCAAAGAATTTCCTACAACTCTGTTAGGGTGGTTTTTAGTAAATTATAGCTAAATTTGTTTAAAACTAGGTTAAATTTATGTAAAACTAATTGTTAATTAGCAAATGGCATAATTCCGAGTAATTCATAATTAGTTTATTTTTAGTAAGAACCACCCAAATACAGTTTTAGAGAATATTTAAACGAGTAAAATAAGCCCAACAATGAAGATTTAATCAAAATTTGATTTTTTTCCTAAAGCGAAAGGAAACACGATTCTAAATGACTATTGTTAAGTAAACGATTACAAATTGAACTATTTTTTTCTAAAGTACATTTCTCTTCTAAAATTTGTTATAGTTAACAGCATCTCTATTTTCATTTTAAATTTAAACGATTTTAAATTGAAGGGTACGTTGTGTTAAAAGGATTTCATCGAAATCTCATTTTTATCCCTTTAATGACCACTTCGCCATAAGGTTACCGTCAGTTTTTAAAAATAATTTTTATAATTTTAATAAAAAAATTCTGAGAAAATTTGACAAGCATAAATGCATCTCAAAGAAGGTTTTCCAGACAGAAATTAATTTAAAAATTTTTTGTTTAGTTGCAAAAATTGAAAAGTAGAGTTTTCCAAAACTGTAATTTTCTAAAGAAATTTGATATTAATTAAATTTAATAATACTTAAAGAAATTGATTTCTCGAAATTATCAAAATTTATTGATAAAAAAATATTTTATTTTTTTATCAGATTTTCAACGAAAAAATGTTTGACTCAGTGCGATACCGTCACACTAAATCTTGATTTTCTCGGAACAGAATAATTTATTTTTATCAAAAGTTTTTTTCTTCTCATTCACCATCCCCGTATCTCTGGAGCAAGTTTTTATTTTTCAAAAATATTGAAAATTCGATTTTTAATCGCTATCCAAAGCCGATTTTGAAAACCCATGAAATTCTACCCCCAAAATTCTCAATAGATTTACTCGGAACTGGCCAACTTTTTTTCACCAAACTGTATTTACCCATATTCAGCAACTTAATATCTTGGGAGCAAGTTTTTATTTTTCTATTTAAACTAAAAATTGTATTTTTTATTACAATACGCAGCCGAGCCTGTTCTAATTTTTGGTTAGTGTCACTTCGAGATTGTCAACTTCCACATGTATTTCCTCAAAACTGGATAACTTTTTCTGATCAAACTTTTTTAGCCACATTTCAGCAACACTTCAGCTCGGGAGCAGACTTTTGTTTTATCTTTAAATGGCGATTTCGATTTTACACAATGTTTTTTCGCTCTCCTAAAAAATTCACATTTTGTTGGTTAACTAGTTTTGTACTGCTACCCTTCAATTATTGAATTTTGAAGAAAAAAAAAGGGATGAGTATTAGGGTATATAAAAAAAAACCTATTTTTTACAGCTCTCACTCCCTAATTTCCTTTTATTTGATAAAAAATGAGTTGTCAAATTTTTTCAGATTTTTAACAAAATTTTAAAACGCGATCTTGGGACTTAGAAATTTTTGTGCCAAGAAAATTTTGACTATTCAAAAAGGGTCTAAAACGCCCTTTTTAGAAACAGAGTTATAGATTTCCTGGGCACAGAAACTTTAAACTCTCAGGACCGTGAAAAAAATTTGTTTTTTAAATCTGAAAAAAATTTGACAATTCATTTTGCACCAAATGAAAGATTGGGGATGAGAGCTAAAAAAAAAGTTTTTTTACACACCCTGGTGAACATCCTTAAAATGTTTCAAGTAAATAAATAAATTATATACACAGTTGACTCAAATCCAGATGACAACACAAACACGTGACTTGGTGCAATGCAGCACACTATCAGCAAATCTCAGACTGATTCAACAATATCGTTTTCTATTCTCGTCAGGCACGAAGTCGCCTAATGTTTACCAATGTTGCTCTAATTAATTTCCCTATGAAAATACGACTTCAACAACTGGAATTACTTTCCCCACATTTGTCAAACTTTCACAGCCACAAGAAAGCCAGAAAAAGACAAAAAATTTCTGAAAGGATTTCGTGAAATAGGGAAGATAAGGCTGTAGTATTGTTTGGCAACAAAGCTAGCATTGTTCCCTATGATCAAAGTGGGTTGCTCCTATAGTCTACACTTCTACAGTGTAGTTGTAGTCTATCGGATGTCGGAGATCTGTGTCAATTCTCGGACAAGGCCAGTATTAATGGAAAGATGTTTATCTCCCTCCACTTTTTCTGATAATTATAACATCAGGTTAAGAGTCCCCTGAACCCTCGCCTGAACCAGCTTTCTGCAGTGCCGACGTAAACAATAAACACAGATATTATTCCTTTTGGACTACGTTCACCCTGTCACGAATTCTTGACTCGAGTGACGAAAATACGATAACAATTTGTATCACCTAAGTGAAAAAAAGAAAGAGATAATTTCAGACCCAGAAAAATACTGTCTTCCCTAAAAACTGATGTACATACAACTTCTGTAGATCAGGAATAGAAGACTTTTTTTAGATTTACGCAGAATTTCATCTACACTGTTCTTCCAATTTAAGTCGGGTTTCGGGGATGGCCTGAATGGCCTTGGACTCAAAGCGGGAGTCTCTAAACGTAAAGAAGTCAGGGCCGTATGAATTACTTCTGTTTGATTTTTGTCAGGAGTGAAAAATATTTTTTAAATATAAGTTTAATTTAACATTTACTTTAATTTTAAGTTTTATGTAGTTATTATTTATTAATTATTATATATAACGCAGAACCAAAACACTGAAAACGAACTAAAGCGAACTGACGAAATTATCCGTTTAGGATACTGTCCGCTTTGTGACTACGGTACTTGCGCAACTCCGCTGAGCTCTGAGCGCAGCTTTCTCGCCCCCTTGGACCTCTCACCATCGAGAAAAATTCCTGGAACCTATATATTGGAGGTACACAAATTGGAAGAGCATTTCATCCTCTGGCTTCATCAATGTAGATTAAACCGGAAACGACTAATTTTGAAAAATGGAGCTTTTTTCAAAAGTAGTGATTTTTCACTGAAAATCGAAAAAAATCGGATTTCTTCAAATGACTATAGCTCGAAACCTATCAAAGATAAAAGATTCCTTTTTAAAAAAGTTTTTCTCAGAATTTTGTTCACTTCCTTTTTCCTTGCTCTAATTTGCAATGGGGATGGTTCGTCCACGCAACGTGATTTTTGCAACTTTTTTTTTTTAAACCGGGTTTTGCAACTAATCTGAAGTAGAGTTTTTAAGGTACCAATAAGGGCCCTCAAATGAAGCGATCTATGTAAAAAAAATTGCACGGGACAATTATTCGGGAATTCAGGTTTTTTTCCAACTAATAAAAAGGCTGAAATTGGAGTAAAGGAATTATGCGAGCAGCAATATTTGTAGCCAAAGTGTATTGACGAGGCTCTTTCACTTTGCTGAGTCATCGACAAACAAACGGAAGGCGAATATCATCACAGGTCGGCAGTGCGACACGATTTTCTAGGAAAGCCAACCGTTCAGAAATATAGAGTCTGCGCGGATTGCGACCCAACATTGCAATATTGCAGACTACAAGAAAAACAAGCATGTGTGACAGCTGGGTCGCTTCACTGGAAATGCCTGAAGTGTTGTTGTTTGTCGTAGAAACGTTCACAAAGCCAATACGCGACAAGAAATACGCGTGGGGCTGACACAAATCTAACTTAGTAAACGGAGAAAATCAATTTAAAATTTAGCACGCCATCCGACCCGAGCTATCTACTTGCCCATTCACTAGACATGTCAGCAGAAAAGGCAGCATGTCAATATTTTCAACTCTTTAACGCAACGACCTGTACGTAAATTATTCCAGAATATAAATAGCCATTCAGTAATCTGATTGGGAATTTCCGATATGACTTGATTTAACTGTGATTTCCTTTTGGATCCAAGTTACCAAATTGTAAGGAAACAGACCCGTAGAGAAGAAAATCGGGCCCGGGGGGTGGGAATGACGGGCCCATATATGTAATTTTGAAAATTTAGAATTCAGACTGAAGCAATAATTTTATTTTTTAAAAATCTCGTTAGGCCGGTAACGAAATTTTCCCTGGAAATTGGAAGCTCGATTCCTGCTAAATGGAGCGGACAGTAAAAAACTGAGCTGATGCGGATAAACAATATTGAGCGGCGCGTAAGCAAATCTGACATCGTTACAGATGAAAAAACAAGTATTTTTTTAAATGCATAACTGGGTCAGATAACGTTGACTGATAAATTGATAAATTATCCCCAAGGTAAAAAGCAAAGTTAAAGAGGAAACCGCACTTCGGTCGGGTCGCCTTGATCCGAAAGCCAAGTGCGAATAATTGATTTGCTGAATAGTCACGATCACAATTGATCGCTTTCTTCGAATAGTCAAAGCTTCGGGCTTCTTTTTTGCCTTGGTAGCATACTTACCAAATAGCTTTTAGGGCGCTTGCGAATCGGTCCTCTTTAAAAGCATCAAGGGACCCTGAGTCAATTGATGTGGAGGGCTCCCTTCCTCTCGACTCCCACTTTCAGTCCAAGTGTAATTGTGTAGGACAATTGAGGCTCCAAGTTCTCCTACGTTAAGAATTCTTAATCTTTAAAATCTTTAAATTCAATATCTTATCCTAATTCTAATATTGATTAATTCATGGTTGCTACAGAAACCCAATTTTAAAATACCAGGTCTTTCAGTTTTTCCAGGACTAGTTTTAAAAAAATTCCAGTCAATTCAATTAAATATTCTACTGGTCGCAAACTAATTTGCCGACAATTTCTGGTGATGTGACTAATAAATTGAAATGTAAAGGGCTTTTCAACAATTATTGAATTCGACACAATTTCTATCAATTTGCAATTTTAAAATCCTCAGCCTATGACTAAAATAATTATTAACCCTCCGTGGACCACGTGAGAAAGAGTGTAAACGTTGACCACGTGGGGTCCACGCGGACCCCACTCATTTTTGCGCTTCAGGCGCTGCTGAATTGCATATTTGCAGCTTCGAAAAATTATAGAACTAATCTAGGGCTCTGCAGAAAGGGAAAAGGTCAAGAAAGATGAGAATCCAGTTAGAAAGATACAAGAGGCCACAGCACCCAGATGCAAGGGGGCACCACTGTAAAAGGAAAATAGAGTGCCTGGGGTCAGCACAGACCCCACGTGGTCCACGAAAGGTTAAGACTAACCCTGTTAGGTCTGACTTTTTTGAAGAGAGAAACTATTTTTTTAGCGTTTAATAACTATTTCAGCGACAAAGAATTTTAAAAAAGCAAGTTTAGAAAATCGAGTTTTTTACCATTTGGATTTTTTTATTGTGAACTATTAAATAGTTTCTGCTTCATAAATACCATAAAAGATCGGAAATTTACTGAGGAAATAGAGTAATATTTGTTAATAATTTAATATGAACAAATAAAAAAGATATTGTTGAAAAACCACAAAAAATTTACTGGGGCCGAAAGGTCCTGGTAATGAAAGGGTTAAAAGAGGTACTGCTAAAAAAATTCGTCATTTTTGACAAAATTTCATGACTTCCAGGTTTTTCAGGTCTAGTTTGAAAAAAATTCCAGTCAATTTATTTCAATATTCTACTGGTCGCAAACTAATTTGCCGACAATTTCTGGTACTGTGATTAATAAATGCAAATGTAAGGGGCTTTTCAACAATTATTGAATTCTAAACAATTTCTGTCAATTTGTAATTTTAAAATCCTCAGCTATGACTAAAATAATTATTAAGACTAAACTTTTCAGGTCTGAATATTTTGATGAGAAAAACTACTTTTTTGTGTTTAATAACTATTTCAGGGACAAAGAATTTTAAAAAATCAACTTTAGAAAATCGAACTTTTTTGACTATTTGGATTTTTTTCTTGCGAACTAATAAATAGTTTCTGATTCATAAGTACCATAAAAGATCGGAAATTTACTGAGGAAATAGAAGAATATTTGTTGATAACTTAATATGAACAAATAAAAAAGATATTGTCGAAAAACCACAAAAAAATTTACAGGGGTCAAAAGGTCCCGGTACCGAAAGTGTTAAGAGAGGTACTGTTCAAAAAATTCGTCATTTTGTTCAAAATTCCATGACTCAGGTTTTCCAGGTCTAGTTTGAAAAAAATTCCAGTCAATTCAATTCCGAGTTCAATTTACTATTCTACAGGTCGCAAACTAATTTACCGACAATTTCTGACTTTTTTGATGAGAAAAACTATTTTTTTGCGTTGAATAACTATTTCAGAGACTAAAGAATTTTAAAAAATCAACTTTAGAAAATCGAGTTTTTTTACCATTTGAATTTTGTAATATTTGTAGATAAAGATGTAGATGAGAAAAACTATTTTTTTTGCGTTTAATGACTATTTCAGAGACTAAAGAATTTTAAAAAATCAACTTTAGAAAATCGAGTTTTTTTTACCATTTGAATTTTTTAATATTTGTTGATAATTTAATATGAACAAATAAAAAAGATATTGTCGAAAAACCATATAAAATTTACTGTGACCAAAAGGTCCCGGTACCGAAAGAGTTAAGAGGTACTGCTAAAAAAATTCGTCATTTTTGTCAAAATTCCATGATTTCCAGGTCTAGTTTGACAAAATTTCCAGTCAATTCAATTCAATATTCTACTGGTCACAAACTAACTTGCCGACAATTTCTGACTTTTTTGATGAGAAAAACTACTTTTTTGTGTTTAATAACTATTTCAGGGTTAAAGAATTTTTAAAAATCGAGTTTTTTTACCATTCGGATTTTTTCTTGTGAACTAATATATAGTTTCTGCTTTATAAGTACAATAAAAGATAGTAAATTTACTGAGGAAATAGAAAAATATTTGCTGACAATTTAATATGAATAAATAAAAAAGATATTTTCGAAAAACCACATAAAATTTACTGTGACCAAAAGGTCCCGGGACCGAAAAAGGGTTAAAAGAGGTACTGCTCAAAAAATTCGTCTTTTTTTTCAAAATTCCATGACTTCCAGGTTTCTAGGTCGTTTGAAAAAAATTCCAGTCAATTTAATTCAATATTCTGCTGGTAGCCAAATAATTTGCTGACAATTTCTGGTACTGTGATTAATAAATAAAAGGGCTCAAAAAAAGGGCTTTTCAACAATTATTGAATTCTCAACAATTATTTCTGTCAATTTGCAATTTTTAAATCCTCAGCCTATGACTAAAATAATTATTAAGACTAAACCTTTGAGGTCTGACTATTTTGATAAGAAAAACTACTTTTTTGTGTTTAATATCTATTTCAGGGACAAAGAATTTTAAAAAATCAACTTCAGAAAATCGAGATTTTTACCATTTGAATTTTTTTCTTGTGAACTAATAAATAGTTTCTGCTTTATAAGTACCATAGAAGATCGGAAATTTACTGAGGAAATAGAAAAATATTTGTTGATAACTTAATACTTAATATGAATAAATAAAAAAGATATTGTCGAAGAACTACAAAAAATTAACTGGGGCCAAAAGGTCCCGGTACCGAAAGGGTTAAGAGAGGTACAATACAAAGAATTCGTCATTGTTGTCAAAATTCCATGACTTCCAGGTTTCCAGAACTGTTTCAAAATTCTGACATTGTCAGGTTTTCTGGATCTTGTAGCAACCCTGAAATTATAAGCAGTTTGGCGCTGTTAAAGCTTTTTTAAAAAAATCAGAAAAAGAATCTGCTTTCTACATTTTCTACAATTTAAAGATGAATCAGAAAGAAGGGCTAAGTGCTTGGCATCCGAGGTCAAATGGGCGTAAAGATTCGTTTAATAAACAAAACTCACTCCAAGCCTTCCAAATGCCTCAAGCACTCAGACCACGTTTCATTTTAACCTTCAACTCTGCAAGAATCTTTTTTTAACCTTTTCAGAAAATACCTTTCCATAATATCTTTCTAATAGAAGGAAATGCATATAAAGAAAAGAAAATATAGAAATTAGCAAATACTATTTAAAGCTAGATAAGAAAACTGGAACTGTGATTAAGAATATTGCAGACAGATATGGGTTATCGCAAGAAAGAGAGTCGTTAAACCTTTTATTTGTTTATTTACTTAATTAGACTTGACGGACAGTCCGACGATCACAACGAGATATAGTTTTCTTGTCTTAATTCTTGTATAACGAGTAACCAAAAAAAGACCTGCACTCTTCATTCATAGAAAAAAATCGATTCACAGTTATTCCTGTATCACCGAGCAATGTATACATTCGCTAAATTCAGCAGTCATTAATCACATCGAGATAACTCAATTTGATCGAATACACATTTGATATTTTTTTCTTTTTTTTGTTGTAGAGCTAGTGCTTTTTTGGACACATTGAAAGCACTGGTTCAAACTTTTGCAACTTTTTCTCAGTGTTTGAAGATAAATTGGAAATCCCATAAAGTTCTATGAAATCTAGGCCTGTGTGAAAACCGATCACACTGATTAACACTAGATTCGAAATACGATTCACATGATTGTTAGATAATATTTCAACTTCTTAGGACATACAAATGTGAAAATATACAACGAAATTTCATCCTTCTGAACTGTTCCCCATTCAGAGGTACGTTAATTTTTTATAAAAAGATATGCATATTAAAAATAAAAGCAGTTTTTGTCGAACTGATGTATTATACAAAAGTCCTTTCGGATATTAAAGACCTAACGTGAGTTCAAAATAATCTGGTTTTTGAGTCGAGAACGTTGGATTGATTCGAAGAAAGTTTAATTGAAGCAATGGAAATTTTATCGCCTCGTAAAAACCACAATATTTTGAAGACTACAAGTTTATCCTACAATTTATCAGACTTCCACGCTCAGAGAAGTTGTAATTTTCACATAGAAGCAACATCTATGGGTGTATAAACTACAACAGAAAAAATCTCGAACATCTGTGCGTCAAATTACAAACAATCTCGCTATAAATGTTGATATATCAGAAATGAATCATTCGGCTGACGAACCTAGAGAAATCGTGTTTTACTCATTTCGTTAATCGTGCGCGCACGCGTACAATCACGTTGTATACTTAAAGTGAATCACAACGTCGTTACATCAACGTACTTAACGAAGTAGTATAATATATTGATAAATATAACTATGCACTAAAACATGCACAGCAAAGTGTAAAGCTATTTTATTTTTAGTAGTCACATAAAAAAAGAAATGCTCAATTATTTATGGTTCAATATGGTCCAACCTTTTCTATTGTAGCCTTATGCTTATCAAAGGCAATTAATAATTCAATACATTTTTATTTTTATATTGAAACATTTATATTTATATTTCGTTTTTATTTATATTGAACCACAAATAAACTGAACATCCTTTCCAGTGCATTGTTAATTAATTCCTAATTTTCACCCTCTCAGACTCTCTTTTCCATCCCCTTAACTCAACGGATTTTTCTTCTTCATTCTGAATTTTTTTTCAGGCATTCATTTCTTTTAATACTTGAGTTGTCGGAGGCGCGATTTACCGACAAAAATGGAAACTAAGCGGACAACTACATAACTTAGAATTAAAGCGGCTTACATGCAAATCAGACACGGTTTTCGATTCAAGTTTGAGAAGAAAAATTGTAAAAATGAGATCAGCGCCATTTCTGATGCGAGTTTCCACACGTGAACACGTAATAGGCAATGATAAAAATCGACTGTCCCGAAGAAAACTGTCTTAACAAACATTTCCGAAAACACTCTGTAATCGGAAATCTTTGTTAAGACAATTTTCTTCGGGACAATCGAAATGTCGTTGATGTCGATGCTTTTGCGCAAGAAAATTATGGAGTTTTTTTTGTAAAAATTTCGTTTTTTAGTGGAAAATTACAGTTATTCTTACAATTCAAGAATTGTTCTTCAATACAACTGCAAGTTTCCAGAACTCAAGTGCATAGTCTATTAAGCAATATACACTTAATGAGTTCATTTTGTAAGCAGAAATATAAAAGTGCAGAGGAAAAACGATTAAAATCAAATTTGTAAACATAAATAATATTTTTTTAAAATAGAATCATAAGAAAACAAAAATACTCTTTAAATTGTTCTGTAATGATTATGCTACTGCATATTTGCACCTGCATAATGGAACATAAACGCATGTTGCTAAGATTATAGAGAACGAGTTCTAACTAGTATCGAAAATAACAGTCCAGAGCGAAAGTTCTACTTTATTATTATCAGACTATGGATTTTTCTGCATTATAAATTTACTGCCGAGTAACACTAAAAAGTTCAACGAGAATTACGACATTGTTGCAAAATGGGGTTGCAGATTTTCTAGGATTGTTGAACAGGCATTTGTGTAATGTACTTTTAAATATTTGCTTTAGCAAATTGCTTTCTACAAATTACCAGCAATTAGAAACAGGTTTATCAGCAGGAAGTTATTTAATCCTTATAAATGTCCTCGTCCTCTAAAATATTCTAGAAATGTTTCAACGATTTAAAAAAACTTTAAAACCTGAAATTGTAATCGTTTCTCCTCTCTTTAAGGAGGAATTGGACAGGCAGTAAAAAAAAATAGTCAAAGTGCCTATTTCCTCCAGTTTTTAATTTGAAACAGTTTTTTACCAATTTTCTTAAAATTCGAAATGCGTAAAATTTTATTTCCAATTAAATAGGCCATCGAAAGTTTCAATCGGATAGAAATCACACATTTTTTTGATTCGGAGTCTGCAAACAGACTTCGGTGACAAAACAGCTAAAATTTGTTTAATCTAAAGATTCTGAATGAAAATAACTTTTGTCCAATTGGAACTTTTGATGTCTTATTTATTCGGAAATAAAATTTTCCACATTTCGACTCAAAACAATTTTTAAATAAAAAACCTAAAGAGGCAGAAGACTTTTTTTCGACTATCTGGCCAATTCGAGGGGTTAAATACTAGCAATTTTCATGTACACCTGAATTCAAGAATTCAAAACAATTCAAAGCATTCAGAAGAATTCAAGGTGAATTCAAAATTCAAAGAATTCAAAAAAATAATTCAAAAAATTCGATGAATACGAGATGAATTCAAAAGAATTCAAGGTGAATTCAAAAAATACAAAACGAATTTAAAGAATACAAGATGAATTCAAAATAATTTAAAATAAGAAAACAAGGTGAATTAAAAAAATACAAAATTTATTCAGAAGATTTCAAAAAATGCAAAATGAATTCAAAGAATTCAAGGTGAATTCAAAATTCAAAGAATTCACAAAATACAAAATGAATTCAAAAAATCAAATGATACAAAATGAATTCAAAGGAATTCAAGAAATTCAAAAGAATTTAAAGAACTCAGACTAATTAAAAGTGAATTCAGAAAAATTTAAGGTGAACTCAAAAAAATTCGAAGGATTCAAAATAAAAATACAAGTTGAATTCAAAAAATACAAAATGAATTCAAAGAACTCAAGATGAATTCAAAGAATTCAAGGTGAATTCAAAGAATTCAGAAGAATTCAAAAAAATAATTCAAAAAATACAAATTGAATTTTAAAAAATCAAAGAATAGATATAATTAATTCAAGAAATTCAAAAGAATTCAAGGTGAATTCAAAATAAGAATATAAGGCGAATTCAAAAAAATAATTTTAAAAAATGCAAAATGAATTCAAGGAATTCAGAAGAATTGAATTCATTTTGCATTTTTATAATTCTTCTGAATTCCTTGAATTCTTTTGAATTCATTTTGCATTTTTTTAAATTCGCCTTATATTCTTATTTTGAATTCTTTGAATTCACCTTGAATTTTGAAATTCAAAATAAGAATACAAGGTGAATTCAAAAAAATAATTCAAAAAATATAAAATGAATTCAAAAGAATTCAAGGTGATTTCAAAAGAATTCAGAAACAAGTATACATGTGAATTCAGTAGTGGTTAACCCCTCGGTCCAATTCCTCCTGAATTTGAACCTACATATTGAAAATACAAATTTACCGAACAAAGGCTGGATCCTGGGAACAGAGTTTTGCACCCAGGAAGTGAAAGTGATGTCTCCACGAAAAACGGGATAATTCTTTTCTTTCCAGGTTTGAAACCGCAAATGTTAAAGGATGCAATTCTCAACTAAGTTGAGTATTTTGGAACTGAAAATTCTACTCATCACTGAATACATGATCACTGATCACAATACATAAATTCCTCATCTGCAGAGACGAATCGATGAATCTTCATGCTTCCAGGATCTTCTGTTGAAAAATAGATGTCACATCTTGAACGAGACAATAAAGAATAAAGCCTCGTGACCGGCGAGGTCGTTCGAAAATCGTTAACGACCGATTCGTCATCGGAAAACCGAGGAGCAGTCTCGGGTTGGTCGCGCCTCCACCATGAAGTCTTCTACGTAAACGATCTTGGCCGAAGTTCCACGAAGCTAGTTTGCTTCGAATATCAACACTCCGTATTTACAAACACCGCCATGTAAGGCGAGTTTCTGCCTAATTACGTTCATGCCTTTTTCGCACACACGCATCACGACCACCAAGTCCTTTTGCGTGCTTGAATTCTCACCCACGGAATAGACGAAATATTTCATCATCCGCTCCCACCTCACACCTTTAGGTTCTTAGACACCTAATTTCAAAATTATAGTCTCAATTTGCGGGCACTTCACCTCACAGATCCAGGGGTTGATAAACCGGTGGTAAAGGCTCATCCTCAGAGTCATATAAATAAGGTTTCCTCCGATAGGCACTCGGCCTTTCCTGCCTCACATTTTCCTCCTCGTTCTCGTCCTCATCAGCAGATCCCACAGTCGAATTATCATAATCGTCGAAATTCTCCTGGAGTCTCTTAACCGCCTCTTTAATCAGCCCTCCCTCTCGCAAAAGTTCCTGCAGCAACTCATAGGGATCATCCTCCTGGTCCCTGGTTGTCGACCGTTTCCGGTGATGCTGATGGCGATGGTGTTCATGCTGAGTCGAATTTCTCATCCCACAGATCTCACAATTACTCGCCGGATCTGCCCAGGAACGCGAAGGTATCCTGTAAGGCGAGGGTCGGTTCTTGTGGCTTATACTCGACTTGGCCTTCAAATTCGAAAGCCTCAGGTTCTCCTTAATTTGCGAGACGAGGAGGTCGACATCACGGGACAGGAAGTCCTGTGTCGTGTCGGGTATTACCTCGATCAGGTACGTCGGTTCCTCGGCGCTTGGCATCTTGACCGATCTCCGCTCCACGCTCGTCCTTCCACGAAGCTGGGTGCAGGTGTGTTTACCTGCCTGTCCTCGCAACGCAATGGCTGTACTCCTTCGCCCTTTCTCCTTTCTTTATCTCAGGCACACAACTTTAAATTCCACCAGTCTCTCACGTTTCTCTGTTTTCTCGAAAGCTTGGCTTCGCACAGACACGTCAGTTATTTATGTACACATATGGATACACACGTACAGAGCGCGTGATTCACCGTCGGGAAACGCGTGATACACTCGTCTTTGAGGCAAAATTTCGCATCTGCACTGGTATCGTGTCCGGGAATGAATGAGCGCTTTACGAGCACTCGGACATTGTTGTCGAGGCTTGGCTTGTTATTGTTTTCGTCGGACCTGCCACGATACTCGCGCACCAAGGGTCGAGGACACACTTTCTGTTCTGACTATCTACGTTTATTGAATTGAATTCCACGTCCCTTTTTTCTTGGGCGAAACTATTCTCGGCGTTCTTTCTCTGAGAGAGAAGAAGTCTTTCAGTTCACTGAGCGCTTCTACTTCGACTGGCTGACTCGGGTCAGAAGACGGGAACGGGAATCGAGGCTGCCTGTCTGCCAGCCGTGAACCTTCCTCTCCTCTCTGTTATTATTGTTTTGGTCGTGCGGCGCAAGCGCACCATCTTCTCTGCTCGTGTAAACAAACCGTTAACTCAAACCCCGGTGAATCGATAATACGTCATCGTTTTCCATCTCCGTCCCCGGCTCCTCGCTCTCCCCGTGCCATTTTCGTGCTGGATTTTAGACAAAATTCAACGCCCACCGAGCCTTATCAAAACTGAGTCCTCTTGCCGACATTCGGGACAATTATTCCTCTTCCTGGCGGCTGCTTGTAAACGCAGGGACGAATTGCACCAGCTGGAAAGCCCACATCGTATTATCATAATGATTATATTCAAATTAAGCAAATCATGAAAAGATAGACTTTTCAAATATACGAACAATATATACGATTTTGTTCGTATATTGTTTTGCGATTTCATTATTTGATATTGCAGTTGCGCCTAACTGTCAATTATTACATAAATGATAAATGAATACAGTATTCTTTATACTTCCTTCAGTTTGAAACAAAGTAGTTTTAATTTAGTATACAGATGACTCATTAGAATTTATTGTATTATCATTAGTATACTTAATGATCTAGTATCTAGTCGATGATTGTCAGATTCTTTCGTGAAGAATCTCGTAGGCACAAACTATAAACATGTTTATTAAAGGTTAAGATGATAAGAGATTGATTAAAGTGTTGATTTCCAATCTGACACATATCGAATCTCTTCTTTACACGTGGATAAAGGCATAAACAAGTCGATTTTATGCAGATATGCACGCTGACAGAAATATACAAGATTGCAAACAACAGTAAAGTTTGTAGGGAAATTCCAACGAAGAAGGAATTGGTCAGGTCGGGAAAAAAGTTAGTCAAAATATTTCTTCCGGTTTTTAATTCCAACAAGGAGGAATTGGTCAGACAGTCGGAAAAAAAGTTAGTCAAATTATTTCTTCAGGTTTTTAATTCCAACAAGGAGGAATTGGTCAGACAGTCGGGAAAAAAGTTAGTCAAATTATTTCTTCAGATTTTTAATTCCAACAAGGAGGGATTGGTCAAATAGTCGGGAAAAAATTTAGTCAAATTATTTCTTCAGGTTTTTAATTCCAACAAGGAGGAATTGGTCGGACAGTCGAGAAAAAAGTTAGTCAAAGCATTTCTTCAGGTTTTTAATTTTAAACAGTCTTTTTTATCAAATTTTTTAGTTGAAATGTGGAAAATTTTATTTCCGATCAAATAAAATCAAGTTTCAATTGGATAAAAATTACAGATTTGTTTAATTTAGAATCTGTAGACAAATTTTAGTTGCTTTTCACTGAAATCCGTCTGTAGATTCTGAATGAAGAATATGTGTCATTTTTATCCCATTAAAACTTTTGATGGCTTTCGGAAATAAAATTTTCCACGTTTCGATTCAAAAAAATTTGATAAAAAATCTGTGTAAAATTAAAAACCTGAAGAAATAGGCGCTTTGACTAACTTTTTTTCGACTGTCTGTCCAATTCATGTCTTCTCATATTTTTTTTTCAATTCTCAAATAAGTCAGTTAGATTTTACGTCATGTAGATTGAAATAGAAGAGACCAGAATCGTGCAGAACAATAAGCATAATAAGAAAGACACAAATCGATTTTCTAGCATAAAAAGAATGCTACCATTGAAGAGATTTCCTTCAGGATTATATTCAGCTTTTTGTGTCACGTTTTATACATCTCGGAATCTAAAAAAGAAGTCCTTATTGTTCCTGCCTTCAATTTAAATTTCTCAATGATTCAACAGTACCTCCTGACTTCACTGTGTACATTGAGAAATAAAATCTCCAAGATTCAAAGCTTCAGTAAAATAAATTAGCTTTAGTTTCAATTTTAATATGTGAGTTTCTTAGATGGTGGACCGGTTGGAAACAATTCGTCCCTGGCTTACAAGAAAGGACAACTCTCACAACTAGCCTAACTTGGTGTTTGCAAAAGAAATTTTTTTTTGGATTTTTAATTCCGACCCCCTAAAGATGGCTAGTGATTTAGTTGTCAAAGGACTTGATAGTTAAGGGGAATCTAGACCTAAATATATTTGGTTTTCGAGAAAGGATCTTTTAAATCTTTTTTTCTGTAATTCTCAGGGTTCATTTGGAAGAAGCTCGTCCCTGTTCCGTAGTCTTTGTAGCCCGTGCGTACGTTCGTATATTCGAGGCACCTGGCCACGAATTATGGGTGGTTGGTTGAAGGGGTTGTTGGAGGAGGGACGGGGATGGATGTTCCGATCAAGGTTACACTCAGCTCGTGCGTCTACGTCATCTTCCGACAAGCAATTTATTGCGCGCGCGCACAAATCAGATCTCAGTAGTGGTGCAAATCATTCATTTGAATTCGATACAGTTTAACGACATTTTAATTTAAGATAAGCGGATATTGCACAACTTTTTTATTCTTATCAGGGGCTACTCTGTCGTTTCATTTGATCCTATTTAAAACGAGAATCGAGAGTATTCGAAAAATCTTCAATATGTTATGCATAATCAAAATTGGACGATTCCAAGTTAAAAAGACCTTGAAACTTGGGTGTGCAATTTTCAATGAAATTTTTTTTGGACAGTAACTTGTAAAATTTGGACGAAATTGTTCAAAAATATTTTTCCATTTTAAAAGCTTTAGTTTCGTGACAATAATATATATTTCTAGTGAATCAATAGGATGAACTTTTCTAACCAGTGACCTTCAACTTACCTCTAACAAAAATTCCTTTTGCTCTCTGAGATTTTTACATTTTCAAAAGTCAAACGGTCAAAGGTTGGATCATGAAGATCCAATAATAATAAATAAAAGTTTCCATAGAAGAATAAAAGTTTCCAAGTCTTGAAATAGCCAAAGAATTTTATTTTCCAAATTTCATGAGTTTTCCTTGATCTTTGATCCATTAATTAAACTAATGTTAATAACTTTCATTTAATTTGATATATTAATACTTATTATAATAGATACTCGAAAATAGCAGTATATTTGAAAATAATAATAATATATAAAATTGTTTATACAAAAATAACTTAATAACTAATGATGCATTTCAAATTTGCAATAATTCAACAATACCAAAAAAATACTTTAATGATATAAAGCTACAGTTTAAAGATTTTCCAACTTCGTCACGTATTACTTTATTCTGAAATAAAAAGTTACAACGAAAAAAAGAGTTAAAGCCCATAAAAATTTGCAATTTTTTCACACACACACACACACACACACACAAATTTGCCAATCAAAATCAAATCAATCGTTTTTTTCTTAATATCTGCCATTGTTTAGACTTCAAAAATAGTACATTTCGACATGTGTGTGAGAGGTGATTATTTAGCGCACGAGAC
>JBAGKK010301995.1:0-20066 GCA_037177015.1 Euceroptres primus
AACAAATGGGGTTACTCAATTATTAGATAATGCTTTAATGGAGGCGGGGGTGTTATAAAATTCCGTATTCCATATTTGAATGACCAAAAAATAATACCTGGGAAAATCTAGAAATACCTGGAAAAGTCAGGGAATTTTTTTCAGGATTTGAGTAAAATTTGCAACAATTTTGGAAAAATTGGACTGGAAAAAACCTGGAAAAGTCAGGGAATTTTTTTTCAGGATTTGAGTAAAATTTGCAACAATTTTCCTATTATTGACGAACACCGAGAACGTCAAATAGAAAAAATGGCCATTTTTTCGTCATACTTGTTTATTTATAAAAAAAATTATAAAACTAAATCAAAAATCAGTCTCAAGAACTGGAAAACTCCCTGGAAAATTTTATCAGCTTTTTTTAAAAAATGTTTTACGTCCAAATCGGTCAATATTTGTGGGCTGTTCGTTTATTTTGAACTAAAAAATTCACTTTTTTTTCACTGTGCAACGCTAGCCTTAACAAGATTAAGTAGCCTGTCATTAAATCCAATATATTCCAATTAAATACAGTCAATTCCAATAAAGAATGCTTTCTTTTTTCTCGTTTTATAGACAGTGCGATCACTACTATAGCGGAGACATCTTGATGGTACGAGATGAAGAACCTTCGGAGGGAATCGAGAATTTGACGAGAGCTTCTAAAGAAAATATGTACGAGTACCGAGACACTCCGCCCGTAAGGCCCAGAGTTCCACGCCAGAATGACGCAAAACTTCAGGAGCGATTAGCTCAAAATCGAAAATTCAGCTCGACACCTTCATTAAGAAGCAACTCAAACATGTCTTTGAAAGACATGCGCTCTGAAGGTTTTGTCACCAGTTCACCAAACGGTCAACCGAAAATCGGAAAAGCCGTTAGTCAGTCTACATTAGCTGCTAAAACTAAAAGTAAGACTCTATTAGTTCAAGGAGTGCCTCAAACAGCAGTTTGAATTCCTATTTATTCTCCAAGAGAAAATTAGCACTCTGTTCTTAGAAACGACAAATGTTTCTAACTTTACTTTTTGTATCTAAACGAACTTTAGATAAATTTATTGCAATTTTTAATTTAACTTTTAATGTTTCAACGAGGAAAGCTAATAGCCCCTGAACAAGTTATTTTATTCATCTTCCAAGGAGATTAAGAATTCTTTGTTCAAATTTTTACATTCTCATCATCATATGAGAAGGTATTGTTTATTGTACAATACAATAGAATTTTTAAATGTATTTTAAAATTTCATGTATCATAATACTTTTCATAACTTTTCGTAACTTTTCATGTATCATAATTTTAGTGTAGAGTCCATAAAGTCTTATAAATAATTTAGCATTCAATTTAACTTTGTACAATAGATATTTCAGTGCCTTTTGATCTGGTACTTTAATGTTACACGACTATAAAGTATAAATTATTATATAGCCATTGCACTAGCCATTATGCCTTAAATGTGGACTATAATCTTTTATACCATAATTAGTGAGATTCATTGAATCTAAAATGAATCGATGCATACCACCGTCTTGTCTGTTCTTCAGTAAATTTAAGCATACCTATCCGTCCATCGAAAATGTGAACGTTTTAGATTTATGGAATATATAATGATATGTATTATTATATACAGAGGTATACGAATGTGTACATGTATGCATATACATTTTTACGGTTTATAATGTACATATCGATAGTTCGTCGATTGAATGAGAAGAGCGCGTCTTAGTTTCTTAAGTATCACGACCGCTTAATTTTACGATCCATGTGTTACCGTACGTAAGGTAACGATTCACAAATAAAAATTTTATTCGTCTCTAATCCTGGGACAATAGTCTCTTGTGAATCGCTCGAAATATTGTTAGTGTTAAACACAAATCAGTTACATTTTAATTTTACTGATTCTTTTTTATTAAATATCAAACTAAATTGCTAGAATAATGGTAACTCAAAGGAATAATTTATTTATTACACAAAGGACTTCAAAAGTTTTCAAAAAAATGTTGTGCATAATTTTGGTTATCTGATTAATTTCAAGTTTAGAGTTGACGAAATTGTTATATTATAAAAATTTAATTTGCTAAAAACATTACGATATATTAGGTAAGCGATAGTTTTTTTTGCAATATCTTATGCAGCACTCATTGTACAAGAATATCATTCACAAAGCTCAAAGTAAAGGAGTTTGCTTTTATACAGTTGACGATTAGAAAATTTTGTTCTAGGAAGATAAAATATTTTATGATAAAAAGAAAAGTATTTTTCAGGGGGAGGTGAAAGTTGCAATCCTGTCATTGAAAAATTCGTCCTGTATAAAAATCGACCCTTACGCTCATCGCATTTAGGATAATTATACGATTGTCACGAAAAATTACACACCGTCTTCTAGCAATAGCGATCTCAACGATTTTTACCTTAGCAACACTTTTATGAGTTTAGTATTATGCCTTAAATTTCTAATACTATATTACTATTGCAAATTATTACAAACTATTCTCTAGAGAAGAATAATCTACTACTTTTACATTTTTTATAATTTCTTATATCATTGTGAATAGGTTTTATAAAAAAAGATTTTTATGTATAAACTATATTGTACACAGCATTTTGTATCAAAATATATCGATTTATTGAGCATGGAAAATATTTGTATTAATGTCGAATTTGTCACAAAACAAACAACTGATCCGATTTGAAGCAAAGTTCAGTTTAGTTTTATTTCTTTGAAAAAAGGATCCGCGTGACGTAACTGCAGTTTGCAACGACTTAAAAAAACGAAGCATCGAAAACTATTTGGTAAAAAATATTTGGAAAAAATAAGCGAGACCATAAAATTGACGACAAAAAATTATTAATCTTAATGAAAGAATTTCTGAAACTTTCGTCCCACTAGATCCCTCGGAACTCACGTCTTTTCCACCCAAAATACTTTTAAAAATTCCTGGAAACTACCCAAAATTCGAGACCATGAATTTTTCGAAGC
The DNA here is from genome assembly GCA_037177015.1 of Euceroptres primus. NCBI lineage: Eukaryota > Metazoa > Arthropoda > Insecta > Hymenoptera > Figitidae > Euceroptres > Euceroptres primus. Next base: position 2,993 of record JBAGKK010301995.1, read on the forward strand.
AAAGTAGTTCTTGTTTCGAAAATAGAAGCAAATATTTCAATTTAAAACGAGAAAGCCATATGAAATTTTCATCCCTCTAAAACTTTCGGATCTCCACCTTTTTCAGCCCCTAGGGCTTACAAAATTCATGAAATCTCCCCAAAATCTTAAACCACGAATTTTTTGTTTAAAGAAGTTTCAATTGGTAAAAAGAAAGACAAAAATCTCATTCCCCTAAAACTTACAGATCTCATACCTTTTCCACCCCTGATACTTACAAAATTCCTGAAACCTACCCAAAATTCGAGACCACGATTTTTTCGATGTAGAGTAGTTTCAATTGAAAAAAGGAAAGCTATATAAAATTTTCAGCCCCCTAAACGCTTCAGATCTCACCATTTTTCAGCCCCTTATACTTAAAAAACTCCTGGAAATTGCTCAAAATTCGAGACACGTAATTTTTGAAGCAAAGTTATGGATGAAGATACGAAAGTTCTTTATTGAAACTACTTTTCATCGAAAAATTCTTGGTCTCGAATTTCCGGAAGTTTTCAGGATTTTTTAAAGTATTAAGTGGTGGAAAGAGTTTGAGTTCCGAGTGATGTAGATTGTAGAGGGACGAAACTTTCAGAAATACTTTCTTTCATTGAGATTGACTGAGATTGACCATTTGCCGTCAATTTTTTGTTCTCGCTTGTTTTTTCCAAATTATGTTTTCGATGTTGCATTTTTTTTAATCGTTGCGAACTGCAGATACGTTCCGCGTGTCGATTTTGGGTGATTTTTTGATTTTTGGTTGTGACCGAAAGCAGTTAATTTTTGTAAATTATTGCTACCTTTTATTCAGAAGTTGCTTTAAAATGGTTAAAAAACTTACCGAAGTAAGTTTATATCCTTGAAGTTGTAAAGTTATATCCTTATAGTCCGTTGTAAAAAATGAATAGTCAAAAATTTATAGATTTATAAAATAAAATGTTAAAAATTATTCTATCTTTCACTTTATAATTTTAAATATTAACCAAGTTCAAGCTAATATAGTAATTAAGTGTGAAAAAATAGAAATGCATTCCTGCTGGAAAAGAACGACAAGATCGAGAAAAACAAGTTCAATCAAGTGGAAAATTTGAGCCACTGAAATTGGAAGTCACACAACCAGACACAGCAATTTTGCTTTTGAAATGCAAGGAAAAACCAATTCTCGTTGCTGCTGCTTCAGCTTTATCGAATTTTGCTGAAAAATCTACAGAAAATCGAGATACACTTTTTAATCTTGAAATCGTAACAAGTGTCATCCCTTTATTTGATCATGAAGATATTTTCACACGAAGGTTTGTTGAGAAAATATTCTTTAAATGCTTTTATTTATGTAGTTTGATTTTATTTTATGTAATTTACCTTTTTCTTTCATTTACAGATTTGCTGCGAAGCTCCTGGCTCAAATGGCAGCAATACCTTGCGTGAAATATTTCCTTTTGGAGTCTGATTCTTATTTATCGTATTTTGTAAAAACTTTGATAAATAATTCAGATTTATTTATGCAAGAATTTTGTTCGCTGATCCTCGCAGAACTCACTAAAGAATTTTATGGAGCTGCTCGATTTTTGGAAGAGTGTTCTGAATTCAATTATTTATACAGATTGATTCAGTCTTCGGATCCCGACGTGAAAAAGAATTCGATTGAGATTATGAGTAATGTGATGAAAGAGCCTTTGGGAGTTCAAGCGATTATCTCTTCCACAGTAATTAATTAATTAAAAATGTAGTTTAATAATTATAAAAATTAATTTTTTCTTTCTTAGGAATTTAGTTTGCCACTGATTTACAAATTATTCCAAGAGCCATTTGCAGTCATTCAAAAATTAGCCATCGACGTAGTTGAAAGTATAGTTATGAGATGTAAGGATGAAAATGTTCAAGAATTATTTCGAAATTCTGGAGGCTTGCAAGAAATGTTGAATATACTGGAAGTAAGATAGTTGATTAAGCCTGCCTTCCTGAAATGGAAAGATTTTTTCTTCCCTTAGAATCCACATTGGATAGATCTTCATCCCGATGTATTGAAAATTTTGTCTCTGGCCTGCAACAACTTGAAAACTGTGGAATTGCTGATCAGCACTGGAGGAATGCAGAAATTGTTTAAATACTTGAAGCAGTCAAATCATAAAATTCTTCTTGATGTTTTTAGAGTAATTGTGAAACTTGCAGACACAATACCTGGAAGAACAGTATGATTAAACAAATTTTTAAATTAATTTTTTGTTAGGATCTAATTGTTTAGATACTTTTTAATTTAGTAGCTTTTAAATTCCAATTTAATAATTTTTAATTATAAAGTAAAAAGCCATCATAGATGTTTAAGATGAGATATGTTTAAGATTTATATATTTTAATCATAAATTTTAAAATCATTTTTTGCAAGGCCTTGTACTCTTATGGTATCGTCAATTATTTATTGAAAATTCTAAGGGAAACTGTACATCCAGATGTTTATGGTATAAGTTGTTATGGGATTGCTAAAATGACTCAATATGGACCATCTGCTGCAGAATTAACACAGGAGAACCCAATTAATAATTTATTAAGTGAGTGGTCCTTTAATTAATAATACGATCAACTTTTTGCTTCAATAGTTAAAAACCTAAGTTACTTATCATTTTTGCTTCAATGCCTTCGTAAGGAAATTTATATATTCTTCAAATTTTTAATTCCACATAAAGTAGTAATTTTGCAGAGAAATTGCCCTAAATTTGTACATTCTTCTGATCTTTTATTCTCTGTATTTTTTGTGACAGATTTTTTGAAAAACGAGAATTTAAAATGGCACGTGAGACAAGCAGCAGCCTTCGCATTAAATGAATTAATGCAATGCGATTTTAGAAATTGTCAACATTTTTTAGAAATCAATGGACAGGTGATTCTCTAAATTAATACTTATTTTATAAATTACTTTCTACTCAAAAAAATATTAAAAACAATATCGGAACAAAAAAATCATGAAAAAATAGAAAAAAATGATTTTCATAAATTAGAAAAATGATTTAAATACATCTTTTAGACATATTTGCTTTGGCTGATAAAACAATCAACAGGTCAAGTGTCACAGGAAACTCAAGTGGCAGCCTCTCAAATTTTAAAAGCAATTTCAGAACATCCTAATTTCAGAGAAACTTTAATTAACGTAGAACTTATGGAAGCATTGTGTACTCCTTTTGAGGTAATATTTTTAAAAATAATCTAATTAATGTTTAAACAATTTTATATTGAGTCTCATTTTTAAACAGTCAATAGTTGAAAATGATGAACTTAAAATTGCCTGTTGTGATGCTTTGTCCAAATTTTGTTCAGAGGAGATGGGCAGAAAAATATTTTCCAGGGTTAATGGAGTAAAAAGACTCTATCCTTTGATTTTGGAAACACAATCAATTCCTGTTAGAGATGCTGCAGTAAAATTTGTTCAACAATTGAGCGTAGACTCTCTTCTTGCTGATTTATTTGTTCAGGCTGAATATTTGATTTAGTAAGTTATAAAAACACTTTTTAAAATAATTTCTTAATTTATTAATAAATAATTTTATCTTGGGTTGAACTTTTTCCAGCATGCTTCACAACAGATCTGCTTCAAAAATTATTCCTACTTGGGACAGTTGTATAGAATCTCTTATGAATGGTCATTTGCCAATTAAATTTGCTTATACAGGACGACTTTCTATTCATGACATTACTCAAGATGGATTTTATGTCATGCGTCGAAATACTTGCCCGTAGGTTATTTAATTAACTATTTTTTAAATTATTAAAATATATATTTTGTCCAATTTTACTCGTATTTTCTTTTCTTTTACTTTAAACTAATTTGAATTTAATTTCAACTTTCTGAATAGATTCCCTATTTTGGAAGATCTATTCAGTCTCAAAGTGTGTCCCTTGGAGCCAATTTATGTAGCAAACTTTACTCAGCCAGTAGAAGTAGAAACTGATTCTTATGAAAAAACTTCAATTGTAGAACAGTCTATAGAAGGTAATTAATCATAATTTATGAAGATATTCTCTACTCCAAGTTGCAATAAATCTTATCTTAAATAAATTATTAAATATTATTTCAGAAGCTAAAGTTCAATCAAGAGGAGAAAATATTGTTTCCAAACCAACTCGAATATTAGTAGGAACATTAACTTCGTTGTTAGAACTCAAATCTGGTAAACTATAGATTCTTTGTTCGGAGAAATTGCTTCAATAACAATTTTTAAAATTATTTTTAGAGGCTTTGGAGCAAGCTAGAAGAGAAAGTACCTCCAAAGGGCTTCGACTGTCAGTCGAAACATTAAATTCCTGGTTAGAATTAAAATTTGGTACATTGCAAGCAGATCCGTTTCTCTGTGAATATTTGGAATTATTGAAATGTAAACTTCAAGCCGCTGAATCTGGAAAAAGGTAAGCATCTTTATAAGAATAAAAATCTAAAAATATTATCTGAAAGTAAAATAGAAAATTACATGAAAGAATATAATTATTTTTTATATTTTTATATTTAGCACTGACCAGGCTGGTCTTGTGGATATCAGCCTGATAGCATCGAGAGCAAAATTACTTGCTGATTTTGTGGATCGTCAAATGTCAGGTCCTGCTCCTACAAATAGATGTATCGATCACCAATTGGAATTGCACTTGCACGAAATTAAATGCGATATCCAAACAAGTGTGATACCCTTGGGCCAACTTCGACTCGGTTCTTATTTAGAGCGAGCTCTTCTCTTTAAAGTTTTAGCAGACAGAATTGGATTGCCGGCAGCCCTTGTTCGTGGAGAATATGGAAAAGTCTGGGTGGAAATTGCCATTCCAAACGTAATTTTACGACTCAAATACATTTAAAGAAATAATTTACAATTTAAATAATTAGGCTTTGTAAGTTCTTCATGAATTAAAATGTCTATAAATATTAGATTGAGGCTCCGCCAAAAAAAGGGGAAGCGATTTCTTTGTCTGGTGCAGAAATCAACAGCAAATCAAGTTCCTCAAACAAACAGCCCAGAAATTCTTCAGTTTCATCAAAAAAGTCAAAAAGTCTGAGCCATTCAATTTCAAACTTGTCGAAAAGATCCTCTTCTCTACATTTCAAACACAATGATACTATTTTTCCTACAAAGCTCCTTCGCTCGAATTATATTATGGATTTAATAAACGTTCCTGGTGATTTGATTCCAATCGGTAGCAAAAGAGCGATGGAATATTGTAGTAGACGATTGCAAGGCGAGATCTTCTGTTGCAAATGAATGGCAAGATTATTTTAATGCTTTGAAAAAGCTGTATTTTTTGGATTAAAAAAACGTTTCAATTTTAGAAATTACTCTAATCTAAAAAGGCTTTTCATTCTTTGACAATCATTTTGCAATGTTAGAATTAATTAATTCAATTTGATTGAATAATAAAAAATTTTTTTTAGATTCGAAAATAACTTGGATTAAATTCCTAACAAAAGATTAGATTCGCGAAACTGCGGTCTATATATTTGTAAGTTGTTAACCTTGGGACGAAAAGGTAGCCAAATAAAATCGTGAGAATCGGGCCAGGACCCGTAACCCTTTTTTTTACTGGTTCTGTCGGTCCTTCGTGGCCTCGTGAACGTAAAATTAGTAGTAACATAGTAGTAGTAGTAGCAGCAGCAGTAGTAGTAGTAGTAGTAGTAGTAGTAGTAGTAGTAGTAGTAGTAGTAGTAGTAGTAGTAGTAGCCTCGGGTCCAAAATTGATCAAGGAATCAATTTCTGGTGAGAAACGAGTTCTTACAATGGATTCAGTAATTCGCTAAAAATTATATAACTCAAAAGATTTTTCTGAATCTGATCTAAAATCAAAATCAGACTATAAACGTGTAAAATATTCAGATCTTTTAAATTAGAATTATTTAAAGAATCCACTCATTGAAAGTTATATTACAAAAGATTTATTAAAACTTAGATTTATTTACATTTGTTTCGGTATCGAATTGGTGAAGAAGAATGGACGACATCGCTAATAACAGAGTTTAAAATAATTAATAATGTATGTTAATAATGATTAATTGTTAGATTCAAACCTAACATCTAGAAGCTCTCTGATATGTATAATATAAAAATTCATTTCGCAGAATTTAAAACAGTTTTTATTGTCTTGTAAAATTTTCTAAAATCTGTTTATAATCAGAGAAACTTTCGAGCTCTTCTAATCTTGTACACAACTTTTACACTACTTGTGGATATACAAAGAAATAATAATAAAAAACAATAAAAATAATAAAATAAAATAATAATAAAAAACAATTTAGTTATAGGTTTATAGACTGAATTCTGATTGTCTTACCTGATTTTACTAGTGTTCTAAAATACTTTTAGGGTTGAGTTGCATGCTGCTGATGCTTTTGTGGTTGTCTCCAGTCTCCAAGTTTGGCAAGACCGAAGAAACTTTTGTCTTTCTGAAAAAGTGTGTATCTGGATGAATCCACATCTTTCAAAATTACATTATCTCCTGATTGCAAAACTGTTATTTGTGCAGAAAAACAGGATCGACTTTTGTGTTCTATTCCTGGACTGTAAACCTAAACCAAAATTGAAAATTTATTTTTAAAAGATTGTTCAAATTAAAAAGAATTACAGCAATTTAAAAAATATTTGCAATCAAAAATAGCTTTTTCAATTTTATATAAAAACGGTTTGATACTTTTTATAAAATTGCTTTTCAATATTCAAAAGTTATATTGTTGTAATTTCAAAATCAAATTTTATGATAGATCAACGGCTTCGAATCCATTGGTTGGAAAACTCTTTATAGTGCCAGAATGAATAATACATAAAGAGTGTTGGTGTTCGTGTTTATCACTTAACTTCAAAAGAGTTAAATGCTTTGCCAGATGTATAATAATCGCCCACGACATAACGGGTCAATTCTGTGACCAGTATGCTAAATTATTTTAGAATGTGCGTAGTTATTTTATCTTCTTTCACTATAGGGAGATTCTTGATTGAATTATTTTTCTCAATTAAAAACTTTAACGAGAATTATTTTATATTATAAGACATTCTGCAAATTTAAAATACTACCAAAATTTCAGAATTTTCAACTTTTGAGTTTCTAGTGCATGAATTTAATAACCAACAACATAGAAGTTACGTAACTGCAGTTTGCAACGATCAAAAAAACGAAGCATCGAAAACACGATTTGGAAAAAACAAGCAAGACCAAAAAATGGACGACGGAAAATGGTCAATCTCAATGAAAGAAAGTATTTCTGAAAGTTTCGTTTCTCTAGATCCCTCGGAACTCTCCCCTTTTCCACCCCTAATACTTAAAAAATTCCTGAAAACTTCCCAAAATTCGAGACCACGAATTTTTCGATGCAAAGAAGTTTCAATTGACAGGAAGAAAGCCATATAAAATTTTCAGACCCCTAAACGCATCGGATCTCACCCCTTTTCCACCCCAAATACTTAAAAAATTCCTGGCAACTACCCAAAATTCAAGACCACGAATTTTTCGATGCAAAATAGTTTCAATTGACAAGAAAAAAGTCATATAAAATTGTGAACCCCCTAAACACCTTTGCTCTAACCCTTTTTGCACCCCTGATACTGAAAAAATTCCTAGAAAATACCAAAAATTGGAGACTACTGATTTTTCGATGCAGATTAGTTTCAATTTAAAATGAAAAAGCCATATAAAATTTTCATCCCTCTAGAACTTGCGGATCTCACCTTCGTTCAGCCCCTAAGGCTTAAAAAATTCATGGAATCTACCCAAAATCCTAAATCACGAATTTTTCGATTAAAGAAGTTTCAATTGATTAAAAGAAACAAAATTTTCATCCCCCTAAAACTTTCAGATCTCACCTCTTTTCCCTCCTAATTCTCAAAAAGTTCTAGGGGATGAAAATTTCGTGTCTTTATTTCTATCAATTGAAAATTCTCTGAATCGAAAAATTCGTGGTCAGGGATTTTGGGTAGATACCATGAATTTTTTAAGTCTTAAAGGCTGAAAAAGGGTGAGATCCGAAAATTCTAGAAGGATAAAAATTTTATTTGGCCTTGTCATTTAAAAATTGAAACTGCTCTGCATCGAAAAATTCGTGGTCTCGAATTTTCGATAGTTTCCAGGAATTTTTTAAGTATTAGAGGTGACAAAGAGACAAGATTTAAAGCGTTAGGAGGGCTGAAAATTTTTTATGACTTTCTTCTAGTCAATTGAAACTACTTTGCATCGAAAAAATCGTGGTCTTGAATTTTACGTAGTTTCCAAGAATTTTTTACGTTTTTTTGGTGGAAAAGGGTGTAAAAGTGGTGAGATCTGAGGCTTTTAGGGGGCTGATAATTTTATATGGCCTTGTTCTTGTTAATTAAAACTACTTTGCATGGAAAAATTCGTGGTCTCGAATTTTGGGTAGTTTCCAGGATTTTTTGAAGTATAAAGGGTGGAAAAGGGATCAGATCTGGCAGTTTTAGGGGGATGACAATTTCATGTCTTTCTTTTAATCAATTGAAACTTTTTTAATCCAAAAATTTGTGGTTTGGGATTTTGGGTAGATTCCATGAATTTTGTAAGCCTTAGGGCCTGAAAAAGGGTGAGATCCGAAAGTTCTAGAGGGATGAAAATTTTATATGGCCTTTTCGTTTTAAATTGAAACTACTCTGCATCGAAAAACTCGTGGTCTCGAATTTTGGATAGTTTCCAGGAATTTTTTAAATGTTAGGGTTGGAAAAGGGGCGAGATCCGATGCGTTCAGGGGGCTGAAAATTTTATATTGTTTTCTCCTTGTCAACTGAGACTACTTTTCATCGAAGAATTCGTGGTCTCAAATTTTTTGCAGTTTCTAGGAATTTTTTAGGTATTATTAGTGGAAAAGGAGTAAAATCTGAGGTGTTTAGGGCGCTGAAACTTTTATATTTCTTTCTTTTTGTTAATTGAAGCTACTTTTGCGTGGAAAAATTCGTGGTCTCAAATTTTGGGTAGTTTTCAGGAATTTTTTTAAGTATAAGAAGTTGGAAAGGGGTGAGATCCAAGGCGTTTAGGGGTCTGCAAGTTTTATATGGCATTATTTTTATCAATTGAAAATACTTAGCATTAAAAAATTCGTAGTCTCGAATTTTGGGTAGTTTCTAGAAATTTTTTAAATATTAGGGTTGAAAAGGGGGTGAGATCCGATGCGTTCAGGAAGCTGAAAATATTATATGCCTTTCTCCTTGTCAACTGAAACTACTTTACTTCGAAGAATTCGTGGTCTCGAATTTTGGGTAGTTTCCAGGAATTTTTTAAGTATTAGGGGTGGGAAAGGCGTGAGATCCAAGGCGTTTAAGGGTCTGAAAATTTTATATGGCATTCTTTTTATCAATTAAAACTACTTAACATCGGAAAATTCGTAGTCTCGAATTTTCAGGAATTTGTTAAGTATTAGGGGTGGAAAAGGGGAGAGTTCCGAGAGATCTAGAGGGACGAAACTTTCACAAATACTTTCTTTCATTGAGATTGACCATTTTCCATCGTCAATTTTTTGGTGTCGCTTGTTTTTCCCAAATCGTGTTTTCGATGCTTCGTGTTTTTTAATCGTTGCAAACTGCAGTTACGTTAGAAGTTTGCATCTTTCTCATCAATCCTAGAATTTTCAATTTTCGGATAAAATCTTCCAAAAGTGAATAGCAACAAAAAATTGTATTACCTAGTAATAAAGCCCTTAAATTTCGTCTTATCTATTTTAATGTAATCTAAAGTTTCTTGTAACTTAATAAATAAGGATCCAACCCTCATAAGTAGAACATCTTGACGTCAATCATAATAATCATGGAAAAAGAAAATATAAAACAATCTGGGATGTGGCCTAGCATCATATCGGGGTTAATTAATCAATGGACCCGATATGAACGAAAAAAAAATTAATAAAAGTAGTAAGACTTACCATGCACTGGAGGATTGGCCTGTCGTTGACCAGCATGTGAAATCCATTTTCGTCGTGCTCATCAAGATAGTGGATTTGAGCATAAGCAAGATACAATCCTGGTTCTTTGACTGTCAGTTTTCCATCGTGAGATAGGGAAAAATGTTTGCTCATTCCAAGATCCGCTACCCAATCACTAGGTTTCCAAGCCTTGAAAATTCCCCCGCTGTGCTTGGCTCTTCCATTTCCTGTATGCTCATCATCATTAGAAAAGAGGCTGCTATCTCCTCCATAGTGCACTGCGAACATCTGTCTTGGGAACTTTAGATGACGCGTTGTTCGTCCTTGACCAAGTGGCATGGCTTCTAATTTCTGTAAAATATAAGACAAATACTTAATTATATAGGACAATAATAATACTAATAATACTAATAATAATAATAATAATAATTTGTCTTATATTTAAAATATAAGACAAATAGTCTTGTAGTCAGATTTTTTATTTTTTTAATTTAACATTTTAGATGTTGGAATTTTGATAAAAGAGTAGTAATCGAGTTCAAAGATAATCTTGAAATAGTTTACAATCACTTTTGAATTCTGTTCTTTTTTGTAATTTAGAAATTGCTGTTTTTCTATTTTTCTATTTTTAATTTTGAAATTACTTCAAAATCTATTTTTATTTTCTGTAATAATGTAAAAAGGAAATCCTCTCATTTATAATAAAAAAAAATCGAAGATTCCTTTCATGATTCTTTCACGTAGGCTGCCTTTACTTTTATGGAGGAATGTATCTGAACATCACATTAGTGATCTTGCAAGGACGATCTCAAACCGCTATTCTGAACTTGTTTGACGTTCTTCCTATCAAATTACGTAAAATGTTAACGATACCAGTTAGAGCAAATAGATATCGATTTGCAGAATGATTTATTGCAATTCACTTGACGACTAAGGGAAAAATTTATATGCTTGGTCTTCATTAAAAACAGAATAGCATAAATAATTGAAAATAATAAATAATATTATTAATTTTAATAATTATTTTATTATTTATTTTAATATTAATAATATGTATTAATAAATTTTATTTTGCATATGAAATTTTTGTCCGTTTAAAATAAAACAAAAATTTCGTTGGGCAGAATTAAAAGTTGAATAATTTTTACATTCTGTAAATAATATGGTTACTGTAATTCTCAAATTGAAGTTGCCATTACTTTTTAAAACGATGATTACATATTTATGAAACTATAAAGTTTGCCAAAGTTTATGAGTTCCAAGCACTCGTAAAATACTGTGTCCGGGATTTCTATCGTTTCTTTCAAAGCCCTAAGAAAAGGGTTTGTTAGTTCTTATTTTATGAGCATCCGGATCTTGAAAAAGTTGGAGCATTTAAATTTCGAGTACTTTCAAACATTCAAATTATTTTACATAGATTCCGCTTGAATTGTTGGAATCCAAACGAAAAATCAAACTGACTCACCTCGTTTAGTTTTCTGGTTTTCACATTATCTTGTTTGAACCTTCCAAAGTTCATTTTCATTCCAGGACTCTCTTTCTTTACATGTTGAAAATCAGAGTCATGATGGTTGCTGGTGACCTTGTTTTTGCGAAAAACTTTTTCGGAGGATGCTTGTCTCTGGACGTCAGACCTCTGAAAAACGTCGGGGCCACTGACAATATAAAAGATTGCCATAAATTTCAAGAAACGAAAATCTGTTAGGCTTCTCAAGTCTAAAGAAATTTTACTGAAATTTCATTCAATTTATTGTGGCTTCAATTTTATTTTATTTTTAAACATTTTCAAGGCCTTTTTAGATTTAATATTTTGATTTGATATGCAATATTAATTTAATAATCAGAATTACATTTTATATTTAAATATTATATCTTGGTTGAAAAAATATAAACTCACGTAGGCTCATTTTCAACTTTAGTGTCACTCCTTTTCTTTTGTAATTTTGTTGAATCCTGATTCTGTCGATGTTTTCGTTTTCTAGATTTATTGAGCTCATTATTAGGTAATAAATCACTGGGAATTTCATGCATAGACTCACTATCATTCTGATATTTATCAATATGAAAAACGGATCTCTTTTGCTTTACTTCAGAAACAATTTTAAAATCGCTCAAATTTGATTTCGTCGTCATTTCCTCCTTGTCCTCTTTTTCTTCCTGAAGTCGTTTTTCTTTTTTTACGTTATCTAATTTTTCACGCAGGCATTTTTCCAGGTCTTGAGTGTCTTGACTTCGGGCCAAGACCTGGAATAAAGACCTCACTTCCGTTTTTCGAAGAGCGACTAAAATTTCTTCGAGATCCTTATCGGAAGAGTTGGTTGATTCCGATGCGTGTGGCAGATCCGATGATCGAGTAGCCAAACCGGAAGCTTGATAATCGTCAGTGTAGTCGTGAGATTTGTCATCATAATTGGAATCGTAATCGACGTTTTCCATGTCAGGATCTTCGTCATCTCCATTTCCTTCCTCTGCATAAAGCTGAATTTGAAAGAAGAATACAATTGCCAATTTTATTTTAAATGATGCTTTTTATATACAACAAAAAAGATTTAAACGATTTAAAAATTTTCGAAATTGACTATTTCCAATTTGATTTTAAACTGTTGTACTAAATATCAAATTTAAAATATAATATTAATAAGTTTAAAAAAAATGTTTTTTTTTCGAATCTAGATTGAGTTGAGGAAAGTCATTAGATTTTGAAGCAAAAACTGGTGATAAATGTGACGACAATGGACCTTCCGATGATTCACCGGATAATCGTACTTGCTAGGAACATGTACTTAATTAGTAATTATAAGGTTCATGCCTGAGGACCTTAAGAAAAACTGAGAACCTCTGGCTTTTATAATACCCGTGTAAATTGAAACTTGCTACCTCGCCCACAGCGGTTTCTGTGTTAAAACACAAGTCTCGAAGCTCACGACCCTCGAGGACTACTGACTTGATGTCTTTATACATATTCAAACTCGTATGCACATTTTACTCACGTAAAGTCACTGAACCTGACTTTTTGCAACTAGTCTCGATATCACTATGATATCATTGATAAAAGGTGTCTTATTTAAATAACTACGTTACAAACCAACCAAGAATAATATAATTTTTAAAAATCTTTTATGAATCTATATTATCTATATTATTTTTTTTAATTTAAATAAAGTAAATATTTAATTCATAATAAATTATTTCAAATAACATAATAAATTAGTTAAATTGGCAAAATAAATAGAATTTGAATATTCTGCTCCCAATTTATTTTCTTTGTTCTTCTTTACATATTATCTTTCCACTTCGTATCAATTTTACTTTGAAAAAATTTTTAAAGATAATTTTATGTTAGTCCAAGAAACGAGTTTGGAGAACGAACGTGAGCCCAAAGCTCCAATTAGCATGGAATTGAGTTAACTAATTTTTTTTAACTTTATCTGAGAAAATATGAATCTTCCAAGAAATAATAATGCTAAGTAAAACTTTATTCATTTCATCCATCACGTTTGGCGTCCTACACGGAAATTTATGCTATAATTAATTGACTGAGAAAAAATAATACTGCGCACTAAATACATTTTAATGATTCTGTGAAAAAACATTTTTGGAAAGAATGAAAATAAATCTTGTTGATTTTTATTGACCCTCAGGTTATAAAATTCATTGGTGTTTTGCATGGGCTGCAAAACACCAACAAATGAAAATAAAGTTGAAGATCAATATTAAGGAAAACTAATACAGTGAGTTTGGACTTTGATTTGGATTTTAATTTTTATTGTAACTATATTAGAAAAAAAATTAACTTAAGGGACTGCACCACTGTGAAAATTTTTTTCAGAATTTTTGAAATTCAATATTTCGAAAAGTTATCAACGGATTTAGGTTTTCTTTTTCTTCTTTTGTTGGGAAAAGTAATTTCTACAAGTTTTGTAAGAAAATTTTGTTAATAAAATCAAAATTGTTGAAATAGTTAACGAATAAAATTTTGTGTTTTTTTGCCACTGCAGCAGAGGTTTCTCGAAAACCACTCATCCGATTTGGTTCAAATTTTTTTAGTGTATTTTTAAATAGATTATCTCTCGTCGTACACAGGGATTTTTTTTTATAACTTCCGGAGAAAAAAATTACTGAAAATTGAAAAAAATACAAAAAAAAACAAAAAAGGCCGCCATTTTATCAAAAAAAATACCCGTGTAAGACGATAGACAGTCTATTCGTGTTTATTAATCTTGTTCGACTTTTCATTTCAGATGATTACCTGATAGACCTTCAGATGCGACCTGTAGCTCTGCCGCAGGCCAAAAAAACACAAAATTTGTTTCGTTAACTATGTCAACAATTTTGATTTTATTAAAAAATGTTCATACAAAACTTGTAGAAATTACTTTTTCCAACAAAACAAGAAAAAGAAAACCTAAATCCGTTGATAACTTTCCGAAATATCGAATTTCAAAAATTCTGAGAAGAAAATTTCACAATCGTGTAGTAACTTTAAGTAACCGATTTAATTAGAGTAAATTATAAATTATAATCAATTAATCACGAATAATTCATTTTTATTGTGATACTTTTTCTCTCAGATAATGTTAGGATATTTCATTTTTAATCTACTAATTCAAGCAATGGACCAATTTCTCATGAGTAATCATTCAAAATTAAATTAACCAATTAGTGGTGAAATTGCTCTTGTCTTTCAATTACAAATTATAAATGCTCATCACGATTCTTCCTCCTCTTAATAATAAACTATATATGATTATTTCTTGGAAATGCTTTGTGACAAACATTTCTCGAAAGTTTTTTATTTTAAATGGTTTAAATTGGTTTCATTTAGTATTTTAGATGATGAATTCCTCTAAATTTGGAAAGTATCAAAATCAATGTTATGTAGTCAGTCAATTACTCAATCTTTAAATTTCTCGATTACTATTAAATAATTATTAATAATAATAAACTTATTAATTATTACAAAAATAAAACTTGTACCTTTTGTTCGAAAGCCTTTAATTCGTCCAATAAGTCCTCTTCCAAAAGCCTGTGTTTCAGAGTATCGACGTCCCTTTTCAAAATTTCTATTTCTTTCGCGTTCTCCACAACCCATTTCAATTTCCAAATTTCAATTCCGACGCAAGCCAGTGCTAGGACCAGCGCCGCGATGCTTATTAGAGTATGCTTTCTCACCCGAAATCTCGTTTTATTAAATCCTTGCTCGATATCCGAATTTGAAATACTCAAATTCTCCCTTGAAAAATTCAAAAATGATCGACTCTCTTCCCTTCCGGTGTCTTCAGGCGCCTTCTGATTTTGTGGCTTTTGCTTCATTATTCGGACTACATTCTTTTGCTGATCAGTCAATACAGAAGTCATTTTACAACAGCTGGAACCAATCAAACGATCATCTAATTCTCATTTTTAATTTTCTACCATTTTTAAATTTCCTAATTTTTTGTTAAAAAATGTCATGGGCATTTAAAAAAGACTTAAAAAAATATAACTTAGATTTAATTAATTAAACTTGAAACATAAAACTCTGAATCAAATATTTAAACAAAAATATTTTTATTTTATTTTAAAATTAATAAAATATATTTTTTTCAGAAGCTGTAAATTTAGAGGGAGTTTTTATTTTTAGTAAACCATTGGAGTAAAAAATAAAGATATAAAAATAAGGGACTGAAAGGGAATTCAACGATCAAGAATTCCGGTTCCTCTGATTCTACTACAATTTGGTAGCACGTGGCTTTCACGATGCCTTCCCGAATAACGATCAAAACAACTCCGAAAACTTTCCCACGTGGGAGAGATTTAAAGAGATTTCATTTTCAGGTTTCACGATACTGAAGATAACGGGATCAAAGTAGACTTGATATTTTCTACAGTTTTCGGCAGCCTTTGTATTCATATTTGAAAAATTCAAATACCTCTGTAAACATATTTATCTCTATTCTAATGCGGGTTTAACCCGGCGATCAACCTAGATAGCCATCACTCATCAAACACACGATTCTTGGTACTTGTCCTTTTTAGTCCCTTTGTCAAAATTTCATCAGCATCCCATAATTTAAAATTTTATACAAGCATTTGAAAATGTTCTTTTTCTTGTAAAAAATAAAATAATTCAATATTTTAAATAATGTAGAAAATTCGACTTGAGTCTTGATTTTAACTTCTGAAAGTTCTGAGTCTTGATTTTAGCTTCTGAAAGTTCTGAATCTTGATTTAGCTTCTGAAAGAGAAGAAAAGTAATTTGGAGTACGTTTATTAAAAAGAATACCAAAAAGCAAAAGCGAAAATTGGAGACGAGGACATTTCTGAACACTGAAGATTTACGAGACGTTAAAATTTAAAATAAATAAATTCATTAAGACCAGCTACTCATATACAAACTGCGACCCCTTTAAAACCTGTCAGGTAACTTTTTCCCCAACTTCGCAAAGAGCTAAGCTTCCTCGTCACTCCTTTCAGGCTCAGCTTCCGTCTCACTCAGATTTGGTTCCTTTTTGTTCTATTGTACTTTTTTATAATTTTTTTTCCTGGTCCTTTCTTTACTGTTTCGTTCTTGAAGCAATAGACCTTCACACCTTGAAAGTGGCTCACCTTTCCTCGAGTTCCTTTTTTGGATCCTGAATATCCAAACTTCTGCAGCGAGGAAAAAAGCTAGGAGCTTGAATGTTCCTCATCTCCTGGAGATCTCCAGAGGAGGAGTAAAAAGACCCACTTGCACGTTGAACCAACACTCTCGGCAGTTTCGAGCAAACTGGCTAGGATGAGCCCTGGCACACGTTCGTTGTGTTTATTAAAAACGGCGCCACCATAGCGTGAATGCAAGATTGGTGTGGCGAATAATGATGATTGGTCATAATGATCCACGAACTGATGAGACGCGTGCTGGTAATTATGGGCTCGTGTCAAAGATCTGGAAAAATTAAAACATTAGCTGTAATCATATCAGTTTTGATCATCTTTTAAGAGATGCAATTTTCCATTTCATAACAAATAACAATATTGCATAAGAAATATATTATAAATAAAACAATAGCTTCAATTTTAAATTTGAACTCCCTGTCGACAGAACGGTACTTAAACGGGACTTAAACGGTACTGGGTTTAGTATCGACTCAGTACCGAAATTTGAAAATAATTTAACTATTGAAATTTTTAACATTTTAAGGAAAATTTTACATATTTGTA
>JBAGKK010302098.1:0-20053 GCA_037177015.1 Euceroptres primus
AATCGATAGTCAGTGTTGGAGCTTCATTTTTGAGGTTAGGATGAGTTTCAATGACATTCTGTGCTTTAAATTTCTTAGTAGTAATTTATTGTAAAAAATTATTATTAGTAAATTATTAGTAATAATAATTAGTAATTATTAGTAAAAAAAACTTTTTAGCTCTCGAATTTGAAGGAATAAACATCAAATTTTGAGAACCCTTAAAGTAGAAAATCTAAAAATTTGAAAGCTTACTAATTGAAGCATCCGAAGGAATTGAAACTTAAAAGGTCCTGACTGTAGAAGCTTATAAATCTGAACCCCGATAAAAGTAAAGAGCACTCTGAATTATCGATATAATTCCTTTTTATCTCAGAATTAAAAACTTTAAAGAGTTTTTCTTATTGCGCTCGCTCAGCACTGCTACAAATAATCAGAATTTCCTAATTCCATAGTACCCACTCCCCGTTATCTGAAATCCTGCTTCTCCAGGCTTTCCTTAATCAGAGATTAAGCCCTCCATCCGGTTTTCAGTGGCGCGTCGTGACTGAACTTTTCCAGTGTAATATAGAATCAAGGCAGTGCCAATTTCATTTTATGTCCCATTTCATCGTCGTTTCGACGCCTCGTCTGACGCCTTGCGGCTCTTGGTGATTTGGGGTCGAGTTCTGTCCCGGTTATGGATACTTAACGGGTGTGCCTTAAGCAACCTCGTTTTATTACCCAGATAAACCTGCAACTTGCAATAAAAATCAGAGTATTTTAAGATAGAGAACAACTCTATTATAGAAATCAAAGGGCGTCAGTCAGAATGTCGTGAACACACAACGAAGCGAGAAACCGTCTTCCCTCGTGAAATCGTAATAAGATTTTCCTTGGCGTTTTCCATTAGCGACTCTGCCTAGGGAAACGAAAATGGAGTGAAATCTTGTAAATTCTTAAAAATCTTCAGACTTGATTGTACTTTTCACATTAGTCTCTTCAAAGATCTCTTCTCTTGATTAAATTTATCTAGGAAGTGACAAGGGGCCAAGAAAAAGAAATTCCGACAGATGCACATATCGCAGGTGTTACGTTGGAAGATCGGCGTTTGATAAAAACGAACGTTGTAATGACTGTTCCCATTCCCGAAATCTTTTCTCGCGACCTGTCTTCCTATATCTTTCTTGTTTAGGTGCCAAGATGACAGTTTACTGCATGGGGATGAGTGATACAAGGAGGCGGGCAAATTCCTTTATAAATTGCGCGAATAACTTGAGCCGCCCCT
The DNA here is from genome assembly GCA_037177015.1 of Euceroptres primus. Lineage (NCBI taxonomy): Eukaryota > Metazoa > Arthropoda > Insecta > Hymenoptera > Figitidae > Euceroptres > Euceroptres primus. The sequence continues at coordinate 1,247 of JBAGKK010302098.1, forward strand.
CGGTTAATTAAACTACGGTTTACATTTCATTACTCCCTCCTTGAAAAAAAAATTAAATAGGGAAAATTCACTTTGACGTCAAGAGAGTACTGATTTCCTCAAAGTAGTTCTATTCTTCTAGGAGACCAAAGTAAACAATTTTTCATTATAGAGTAACTCAACTCTGATAGGTTCCGAGTAACAGCTTGAGAAATTTTAAATTAAAAAGGCAAATTTAGAAAATTTAGAAACCCATCATCTTGAAAACTGTAATTTTCTTTCATTCTTCGAAACTCTTCTTAATTGAAAATCCTTACGCAAGTGACATTCTTCTTTGTAAAAAAGGAAATATCCAAAGTATTTCGCCGATAATATTCAAGATTCTAAGTAAAGATTCTTTCCTGAAAAACGTGCGCTTGTAAGGAAATGAAATTCCTTTGTGGAGTATATGGAGTTTAGGCATGTTAATTCATCGGCCAAGAGCAGTGAAAAGGAATTACTGGCACTGCTAAGAGAAATCGCGAACCGTGGTAAAGCGAGTGAATTAATTATTAGGGGAATGCTGAACATGCGAAGCTCGCGCACCTATATATATATATTCCTCCTGTCGCATGAAATACTGATCAGTCCAAAAACGACGAGTACCCATTTCAATTTTCTTGATTTGACCAACTTAAGTTTCGAAAACATAGCAAAAAATCTGCAAAACTTTTCCTTTTAGCCTTAGCCAAAAAAAAAAATCAATAAAGTACAAATATCCACCAACTGAAATTTACTTTTGAGATATTTTAATCAGATGAAACCTTTTTCAATTATTTTTGAAATATATTTTCAACCTCAATTATTTTCAAATTTTATGAAATAATCTTTAAATTAAAAAGATTATACCTAATATTTATATTGATGTTAAGGTTTTGGCCAGATGAATTATAATTAATGAAAGATGTTAAATGGCTTTTGTCTACTAGGCCTGGTTTATTAGTTGGTAAAATAATAGTTTCGTCCGTCGACGCCGGACCTCATCAGTTACAGCTGTTGACGATTATTTATAAATAACAATATTATATAATTTATATGTATATGATTAATTATAAAATAAGTTTCTTACCTTAAAATTAAATGGAAAATTGTTATGTCGCAGTATATGTGAAATAAGTATTCATAGGTTTAATATTTGAGATGATAAAAAATTATTTTCAACTAAATAGCAGGCACAAGAATCTTCTTGAATGAATTTTTCCTATGGTCTCGGTTTAGTTTTTTATTATAAACTCATCGCGCGTAATAAGGCCGGGCGTAATAGGGCCGACAGAAGTTGTTTACATCGCGACTTTCTGCGCATTTACTTTTGTACGTTCAGAGACTATATATGCGGTCCTGAATGTTGACGTAAGAGTACTCGCTCGTCGCTTTAAATCCGGTTCAAACTGGATTTGAATCGTACCCGTTATAGTACCGTCTACCACCAAGGCCGCACAGTGGGGCAAAATGACGAAAAAAATGTTCAAAATACGACTCCGGCTACAATTTTTAACCGATTTAAATTTTTTTTGGCAAATTAAAGCTAACTAAATTCTTAAGAGATCCCTCGAGGCCGATTTTTAAAAAAAATTATTGTTTACTTTATTTATACACAAAGTTGGCAAAAATCATAAAATTTAAGATATTGTTACTATAATAACACGCACTTAATTCAAAATGAATAATATTAGTGTTCAATCAATAAATAAACATTCGTGAAACATAACTTAATAGTTTATTATAAATTAATAAATTGTTATTAACAATTATATTGTCATAAACAATGGTAGGTTATTTTTGAGTGGTTTTAAATATTTATTAAGCGATTTTCGTTTTAAATCCAATTTAAAGTAACATAAAAACATATAAAGACAAAATGGAATATATTTCTTATGGTTATAAACAAATTTTATAAACAAATGCGCAGTTTAAGCAATTTTTGTGTGTTTGAGATGCGTTGTTTTTAAAAAGTGCTTTGTTTGACTTGGGAGTGATGTTGCAATAAACTATGTTGCAATTTCGTGACAATTTTGTGATTGTTATAAATAAATTTTATAAACAAATGCACAGTTTGAGCAATTTTTAAAAGTTTCAGTTAATTTTTTTTAACGTACTTTGTTAGTCTTTCTAGTGATACTTTTGTAAACTATATTGTTATTTCATGAAATATGTCACTGTTATAAATAAAATTTTATAAACAAATGCGCAGTTTGAGTATTTTAGGTACTTTTTTTAAAATGTGCTTTGTTTGACGTGGCAGTGATGTTTCAATAAACTTTGTTGTCATTTCATGACAATTTTGTGATTATTAAAAACAAATTTTATTTAAAAAATGCAAAAACAAATAAGTGTAAATAACTGCGCATTTCTTTATAAAATTTGTTTATAATAATTACATTTGTCATGAAATAGCAATATAGTTTACAAAAGTATCACCAGCAAGACTAACAAAGTACGGCTTAAAAAAAAGTAACTGAAACTCTTAAAAATCGCTCAAACTGTGCATTTTTTTATAAAATTTGTTTTTAACAATCACAAAATTGTCATGAAATAACAACAAAATTTATTGAAACATTACTGCCACGTCAAACAACGCACATTTAAAAAAAAGTACCTTAAACACTCAAAAATTGCTCAAACAGCGCATTTGCTTATAAAATTTGTTTATAACAATGACATTTGTCATGAAATGACAATATAGTTTTAAAAAGTATCACTAGAAAGTCTAACAACGTACGTTAAAAAAAAGTAACTGAAACTCTTAAAAATTGCTCAAACTGATCATTTGTTTATAAAATTTGTTTTAAATACAATACAATAAGAAAATATTCCGTTTTAAATACAATAAGAAATATATTCCGTTTTGTCTTCATATGTTTTTATGTTACTTTAAATTGGATTAAAAACGAAAATCGCCTAATAAATATCCAAAACCACTCAAAAATCACCTACCATTGTTTCTAACAATACAATTGTTAATAACAATTTATTAATTTATAATAAACTGTTAGGTTATGTTTCGTAAATATTAGTTTATTGATTTAACACTAATAATTATCATTTTGAACTAATTGCGTGTTATTATAGTAACAATATCTTAAATTTCACGATTTTTTCCAACTTTGTGTATAAATAAAGTAGACAATAATTTTTTTAAAGAAAATCGGCCCCAAGGGATCTCTTAAGAATTTAGTTAGCTTTAATTTGCAAGAAAAAAATTTGTAATCGGTTGAAAATTGTAGCGGGAATCGTATTTTGAACATTTTTTCGTCATTTAAGTGAATTTTCGTGATTTGGCAAAGTTTTTTTTTTGCCCCGTTTTTAAAGTAAGGCCCCTAATTTAAAAATAAATGCATGGTATTATCGACTAAGACCGCCTTGAAATTATCATGGTATAGAAACAATTTATTAATAACAATTGAAAATTCTGTGCAAGTCTAAGTGAAAATTCGTGATTTGGCAAAGTTTTTTTCCCCTTGTTTTTAAAGTAAGGGCCCTAATTGAAAAATAAATATATGGTATTATCGAGTAAGACCTCTTTGAAATTACCATTGCTAAAAAACAATTTATTATTAACAATTAGAATTTTGGTCTAATTTTAAGTGAATTTTCGTGACTTGGCAAAGTTTTTTTTTGCCTCGTTTTTAAAGTAAGGCCCAGAATTTAAAAATAAAGGTATGGTTTTTTCGAGTAAGACCCCTTTGAAATTACCATGGCTTAAAAACAATTTATTATTAACAATTAGAATTTTGGTCCAATTTTAAGTGAATTTTCGTGATTTGGCAAAGTTTTTTTTTGCCCCGTTTTTAAAGTAAGACCCAAAATTTAAAAATAAAGGTATGGTTTTTTCGAGTAAGACCCCCTTGAAATTATCATGGCTTAAAAACAATTTATTAGTACCCATTAGAATTTTGGTGCAATTTTAAGTGAAAATTCGTGATTTGGCAAAGTTCTTTTTTGTCCAGTTTTTAAAGTAAGGCCTCTAATTTAAAAATAAAGGCATGACATTATCGAGTAAGACCCCTTTGAAATTACCATGGAATTAGATGAATTTATTTTTAATAATTAGAATTTTTGTGCAATTTTAAATGAAAAATCGTGATTTGGCAAAGTTCTTTTTCGTCCCGTTTTTAAAGTAAGGCCCCTAATTCACAAATAAATGCATGGTATTATCGAGTAAGACCCCTTTGAAATTACCATGGAATTAGATGAATTTATTTTTAATAATTAGAATTTTTGTGCAATTTTAAATGAAAAATCGTGATTTGGCAAAGTTCTTTTTCGTCCCGTTTTTAAAGTAAGGCCCCTAATTCACAAATAAATGCATGGTATTATCGAGTAAGACCCCTTTGAAATTATCATGGTATAAAAACAATTTATTAATAACAATTGAAAATTCTGTACAATTCTAAGTGAAAATTCGTGACTTGGCAAAGCTTTTTTTGTCCCATTTTTAAAGTAAGGCCCCTAATTTAAAAATAAATGCATGGTATTTTCGAGTAAGAGCCCTGTGAAATTGCCATGGCTACAAAACAATTTATTATTAACAATTAGAATTTTGGTGCAATTTTACCTGAATATGTGTGATTTGGCAAAGTTTTTTTTTGTCCCGTTCTTAAAGTAGGGCCCAGAAAATAAAAACTTATGGATGGGAATTTCGAGCATTGATCGCAAGGAATCATCATTTTTCAAATTACCACGGTTAAAAACAATTTATTATTTATAATTGAAAATTCAGTCCAATTTTAAGTGAAAATTCATAATGTGATAAAGTTTTTTTTAGGAATAGAAGTTTTTTAAGAGTAGAGTTTTTTTTAAAGTATAGAACTCCTGAAAATAAAACCATTTTAATCTAATTTAAATTTCTTAAGTTTTTTTTCCTCATTTCTAAAGTAAGGCCTCTAATTTAAAAATAAATATTATCGAGTAAGATCCTATGTCATTAGAATAATTGTTAATTAACAATTAGAATTTTGGTGTACTTATAGAGGAAAATTCGTCTTTTGAAAAAGTTTTTTTTGTGCTATTTCTAAAGTAAGGCCCCTAACTTTAAAAAAATGCATGGTATTATCTAAAGCACAGAGATATTTGTTCTAACTCTAAACCAAAATAGCATTTAAACCTCGAAAATCGTTTTATTTATAAAGAAAATTGAGTAGGAAGAAACCAGAAAAAAGTTTGCTCGAAAATAAAAATTTTTAAACAAATAATTTTTCTATATTTCAAATTTTTTCATGAAATAGTGAAATTATGCAACAAGTGCGTAAAATACGGTTTTATACACGCGATCACCACAAGTGAGTAAAACCGTACGCACAAGTTGCATACAATATTTTTTTATACAATGTGCGCAATAGTACATTTCGATACGTGTGTGAGAGGTGATTATTTAGCGCACGAGACGTTTTTCGCATGAGCGAAGCGAGTGAGAAAAGTCAATTGCGCTAAAAATCACCTTTCACACAAGTATCGAACAGTATTTTATACCACGAGAGCCGAAAAATCATGTCAAAGTTGAGATTTTGAGGTTAAAGTGGTATAAAATGCGTTTTTAACACACCCATACTAGTGTGTGTGTGTAATAAGCCATTTTACCCACTAACATGGGTGTGTAAAAACGCATTTTACGCACTCTGTGTCATAAAATAATATTTTCTCTTTTAATAATAATAATAATTCTCTAATAATTTTTCAATAATTCTCTCCTTCAATAATAATATTGCAAATCTTGAAAGTAAAATTAAATATGTTTTCCTGAGTTTTTTTTTTTGAGTTCATAATACCTTAAGTATACGATAACTTATAACCACCTTGCGAGATGCGGGATAGGCCACTTTGATCTAATCCACATATTTAAGCAGAATTCTAAGTTTTTTACACGAAAATTTAGTTTTTAAATTTAAAAAAATTCAAGATAAGAAAAAGTGGAGTTCTTTCACAGCTTGTAGAGGGCTTCGAGCAAATAGAAAGCAATTTTTCAAATTTCCGCCAGTCTAAAGAAGCTGACTGACGCCTCAGGATATGAGTTGGGAACGAACTTTACCTTGGCTTAAGGCCGTTATTAGTTCCGCGCGTAGCGCGCATGCCAATCTGACAAGTAAGAGGTAACTTCCGCGACTCGGCCAGGCCAGCAAAGTAAAAATCGAGTTCTGTATTCGATCATACGAATCGTGGGCTAAAGGCAATTTCTTTACTTTACAAACTGAGATTATCTTCGATTTTTTCTTACTTCCCACGACATCAACATCTCGAGACACTAAAAAGAAAGAAACTGATGAATTCGACTTGAAATTCTAACTTTGGGCATAATTACTAATTATTTAGGGCTTAGGGCGCTACTCAGTTTTGCTAGATGAAAATTTTGATCCGCAGCAGTTGATGAATTTGAGGGATTTTCTGCTGAAATCGCAAAAATATTATAAGAAAATATGTACATACGAATCTAAGGGCTATCAGGTAAATACAAATTTAGGGGTAAAAGCTGCGATTTTAGCAGAAACCAGCAAAATATTAATAGAAAAATAACTAATAATGCAGTAGTATTTTTGGAATTTTCTGTTAAAATCACAAAAATATTACTGAAGTCTAGGATAATCCAGAAATATTTTTAGTTGCCTTCTGCTAAAATTACAAAAAAATATTAATAGAGATGATGAGGCGAAGAAAAGAAGACATGAAGTGCTTGATATTTTGGACTTCGATTACACTGAGCGAAAAGAAAAGTTTGCAAGATGCAAAATATATTTCGCCACGACTAATAGGGAAAAAATTGTAAAAATGAAAGACGGTAACTCGACAGGAATAACGCGACATCTCAGAAATTACCATAAAGAAGAATTTTCAAAAGCATTTCCGGAAGTAAAAAACCATCCTTTCTCAGAAGTAATTTTTTTCTTTTATATAAAATAACTTATAAAATTAAATGCATAATATAACCATCAAGTATAAAATTATAACATGAAGTAAATAAAACTATATCTTATTATAAATATTGTGTTTAAACGATTAAAAGTTTATCCTGTAAAAGTTTCTCAACATTTAAATGTACATTGTTCGTGGCTTTTTGCGACCCTCAGTAAAAATACTAATTTTTAGTTTTGTGGCAGTGTACCAAAAAGCTTATACCAAATATGTAACTTTCTAGAATAAATCACTGAAGAGGGCCCATATAAGGAGCCGAAACGTCTGATGGAAATATAAATCTTCTTCATCATTTACGGACCCCAAAGCCACAAAACTAAAAATTAGTATTTAAATGTACAGTCTAAATTCTAAAGGTTACTTAAAAAAAGTATGTTTATATAAATATATGCAAATAAAATATATAAGATGAACTGCATTTAAAAAATTGTGCACTTTTCTTTATAATATAGATATGAGACTTTCATGGGAAAATTGAAAACAAAAAAATATTATTTCCGTACAACATTGCATTTTTTAGTATATTATTAATAGATAATATTTATTATCATATTTTAAATATCTCAACATTTAAATGTATAGTCTAAAGTCTAAAGGTTACTTAAAAAAAGTATGTTTATATGCATATATGCAAATAAAATATATAAGATGAACTGCATTTAAAAAATTGTGCACTTTTCTTTATAATATAGATATGAGACTTTCATGGGAAAATTGAAAACAAAAAAATATTATTTCCGTACAACATTGCATTTTTTAGTATATTATTATTAGATAATATTTATTATCATATTTTGAATAGATATAATTTTTAAAATAAAAATATAAAAATCTACTAACGTGATATAGAAACTAATTTAATTTCGTTTCCCAAGAACTATTTGTGACGAAAAAAGCATTCAGTATTCTTTTTACATTCAGAATTTTTTTTTAAAAAGATAAATGTTATATAATATAGTTATAATATTTCAGTTTGTATTTAAAAAATATCAATTATAAATATAAAAATATACAAAAGCACAGTTTCCTATAGAAAAATAAATTTAAATAACATGGGTGTTTTTAATATTCTTATAATAATGAAAAGATTGATATAAAATGTTTTAAAAACACTAAAACTCAACTTTGTGTTCAATTTGAAAATGACAGTTTTTGTTGTAAAAATAGCTGGTAAAAAAAGAGAATCTCGTTTCGATCGATCGTTTTGTAAGAATCTCGATCGAATAAGACGACACGATATTAGAGTATCGTAATGCCAAACCGAGATTAAGTAAATTATCGATCGATTCTCGTATCGTCTCGCTTAAATGCAGCACTACAGAAAATCGTTAAAGATATTACTAGGAAAATAATTAAAATCTCCCACGTGTAAATTATTTAAATAAATTAAAATACCGGCAAATTACCGGTAAATTACCGGGAATTTACCGGTAAATTATCAATAGTGTATTCCGTAAATTATCGGTAGTGCATTACCGAAAATTATCGGGAATTTACCGGTAAATTACCGGTAGTGCATTACCTGAAACAGCCAAAAACTTACCGGTAATTTGGCGGGAAATTACCGGGAATTTACCCGTAGTGCATTACCGGTAATTTACCCTTAAAATTTTCACGTTGGCTAGAGATAATCTAGGTGGGTTTAGTTTTTTGCCCCCGAAATCATAAAAATATTACGGGAAAATTAAATTAAATATAGGCACAATCTAGTAATATTTTTAGTTATTTTCTAATGAAATCACAAACAAGAATTACTAGAAAAATAACTAAAATCTTCCACTTGAAAATTTTACCGGTAATTACTGGTAATGCACTACCGATAATTTATCGGTAAATTACTGTTAATCTACCGTTAATCTAATTAATATAAATTCCCAGTAATTACCGGTAATGCAGTAGCGATAAAATTTATCTGTAAATTCCCGTTAATTTATCTGTAAATTCCCGTTAATTTATCTGTAAATTCCCGTTAATTTAACTGTAAATTCCCGTTAATTTATCTGTAAATTTCCGTTAATTTACGGGTATATTCCCGGTAATTACCGGTAGTGCACTACCGATAATTTGTCGGTAAATTTCCGTTAATTTACCGGTAAATTTTCGGTAATTCTCGGTTACGCACTACCAATAATTTACCACTAAATTGTCAGTAATTTACTACTAAATTACCGGCAATGTACTGGTAAATTATCGGAAGTGGATTCCCGGAAATTACCAGTAGTGCATTACTGGAAATTACCGGGAATTTACCGGTAAATTAACGGTGGTACATTACCAGAAATTAGCCGGTAAATTATCGTTAATGCATTACTGAAAATTATCGGGAATTTACTGGTAATTTAGCGGGAAATTATTGGGAATTTACCAGTAGTGCACTACCGGTAATTACCTGTAATTTTCCGGTGAAATTTTCACACAGGCTATAGATAATCTACTCGTGTTTTAGTTATTTACCCAAAAAATCATAAAAATATTACAGGAAAATTAATTAAAATCTAAGGACAATCTTGCAATATTTTTAGTTATTTTCTGCTGAAATCATAAACAAATATTACTAGGAAAATAACTAAAACCAGGAATAATCTTATAATCTTTTAGTGAAAATCACTCAAATATTTTTAGCAGATAATCATTATTATTCTCCAAATTCCCTCAAATCCCTTTATTTGAGAATTTTATTCCCGTTTCCCCTTTTTTAATCAAAGTTCTGATTAATTTTTCAAGAATTATGGGAAATAGAAACGGTAATTCAATAATTTCAAGAATTATGGGAAATAGAAACTTATGACAGTCAAAAACTTTTTCAATATTTTCTGAAAAATTCCCAAATTTCCAAAGCTGTTGAGTTTCAAAACTCTTTCAAAATTTCTGAAAAATTACTAAATTTTCAAAATTGTTGTGTAACTGACTAAAATCATTCAGGTTTTTCCAGAATCTTTTAGAGTCATCCAAAATCTACAAAAGACTCCCAAAATCGCCTAAAATCCTAAAAAATCTTTAAAACTTATTTGAAATCTGTTAAAATTCTTCAGAAAATTCTACATTCACCGATAGTGTTCCAAAAGCCACCAGACTCTTTCAAGATTCTCCAAATTCTTCTCCAATCTTGCATAATTTTCAAAAATTTGTTCGAATCTGTTAGAATTAAAATCTTTAGAATTTCAGGCTGATTCATAATTTTGAGACTCTCTTAGAATCGTCCTAATTTTCTAAAATGTTTTCAACATCCATTAAAATTTAAATAATATTAATTGTTCCACAATATTTTAAAATCCTCTAATATCTTTTGAACTTTTCTATAACTTATTCAAATCTTCTCGAAGCTTCCAGAGTTTTTAGAATCCTCTAAAAAAAAGACTCTCGAAATTTTCTCAGATCTTTTAAGATCTTCTAAACTCATTTGGAATCCCTAAAAATTCTCCAAAATATTTGAAACCGTTGCAGAATCTTCTGTAATCTTCTAAAGTCTTCCGGATTCTTTCACAATCTTTTACGGTTTTTTGGATTGTGCTATAATAATCTTATTAGATCCTACAGAATATCTTAAAATTCTTTAATATTTCACAAAATATATCATCGTGTTCCTGAATCTTCTAGAATCCTCAGGAATATTCTAAACTTCAGAATTTCCAGAATTCTGCAGAATCACTTAGAATCCTCTAAAATCTAAAAGCTATAAAAAACTTCCATAATCTTGAAGAATTCTTCTTGACTGTTTTCAGAATCTTTATAAAATTCTATAGATTTTGAAATCTATAGAATCTGGAAGAGAATCTATAAGAAATCTGGAAGAGACTAGAATATATTAGAAGCTTAGGATGGAATTAAAAAAAAATAAGATTCTAAAAGATTCTAAAAGATTCTAAAAATTCTAAAAGAAAACAGGGCAGAATATTTTTTAACATTTTGGGGCGTATTTGCAAAATTGAGAAGAGTTTAAAAGACTGAGAAATTCATGAAATATATGTATATGAGTTCAAAAGATACTGGAATATTTGTTCAGAAAGTCCTAGAAAATGCTTGAGGATTTTAAAAGACTTTGGAAGAATCAGGAAGCCTCTGGAAGAATCCACTTTTTTTAATCTAGAAGTTTTTAAAGGATTTCGAAGGATTTCAGAAGATTTAAGGAACCTACAAGTATTTAGAAAATTTGAAATAGAGATTCATTTAGATATATAGAAGATTCTAAAAGGATGGAATATACGTTTATTTGTTAATAAAATTTGAGGTTTCTTATAAAATGTTTCTTATAAAATCTTATAAAATCTTATAAAAATGTTGAATTTATTAAAATTTATTGGCTTCTCTGTTAATTTTAAAAGCAGAAAATTTTTCCCCGTTTTTAAAAAAACGATTCCATTTTTCGAAAATTAAATCTTCTATTTTCCCTAAAATTAAACTACTGAACCACTGTGATCTCTGGCGTAATAAAATGCCTCGATTGTTTTTGACCACTTCCTAAACTTATTTTAAATAAATTTGAATTTAAATTTAATACTGAATACAATAACTAATAATAATAATAAGTTAATTAAATAATATAATGCCTAAATTTGTTTTGATCACTTCCTAAACTTATTTAAAATAAGTTTAAGTGATCAAAAACAATTTAGGCATTTTATTATCTCAGAGATCTTAGTGGTTCAGTAGTTCAATTTTAGTGAAAATAGGGGATTTCTTTGCGAAAAAGGAAATTTTCGTTTTTAAAAAAGGATTCAAATTTTTTGCTTTTAAACATACCAAAAGAGCCAGTACAGTGTTATTTGTTGCCGAAAGGGCATATTATTTGATTTTCTTTAAGAAAATAGAACTGTAACCGAAAATTTCTTTGTTACGTTTTGATAATTTTTGGTCACTTCTTTGAAAAAGTGGCCACTTTCTTCACGTTTTTCAATTTCGAAAGTTGCTGGGAGGCCTGGAATCTGAAGTTGAGTTTTGATGATGCACTAACCTGAATTTCTGGTTTTGAAACAAAGATTCAACATTTCTACTATTATTCTCTTACAGAATTGACAAACTGGTTTCCCATTGGGCTTATTTTCTGCAGAATTGTAATAAGTCTCGTGCTATTTTTCCAAAAAAATTTGATCTTGAAGATTATCAAAATTAGGTCATTTTTCAATCATGAACGGTTCTTAGTATTCCAAAAAAAAAAACAAAAGAACTTAAACAAAGCAAAAGAAAAAGTTCGTAGCAAAAAGATCGAAAAACAAAAAAAAAGTTTGTAGCTATCTATAAGGTTTGAAAATAGTAAATCTTTTATTGCATTGAAAAGAGAGATTTATCTGTGAGAGGTAGAAATAAGTAAAACAGTCGTCACGTGTACAGGTGGCATAAGTGGTTTCCTATCGCATTATAGTGTAGCATTATAGTGTATGACGTGTAACTAAGTGCAGCTCCCGAGGCGCCTCACGGCACAAAATGCGTTCAGCACTGTCGCGACGTAGTTGCCATTATAGCCCAACATCGGAATAAAAATAAAAAGCAATTAAATATCTTAATTAAGGCTATTAATCAAGTTGTCGGGACGTAGTCAGCTACCGTGCTCGGATTCAGGAATGGTAGCAGTCTGCGATTTCTTGTAACGCGTTCTACCTACGTATAGTGGAGCTTCGTCGATCCTACTGTTCCCGAGGCATCGTTTACTAACTACCGCACATTATATTCAGCGCACACAGTCGCGGATACCAAAGAATCTGACGTACATTGAGATATGCTCAATCAAAGTGGCCTTTTAGCCATCCACATTACCATATTAGGATCAGGGATCGCCCGGATATGGAACGTTTCGAAAATTGACCACGATATCCTTTATGCGTATGTATTAAGCCTAACGATCCACAGCACCTGACATTGCAAATTAAATTCATTTAAAAATGCTCGATTATATCAAGGGAGGATAGAGGTTTCTTCGGCAATATGTTCCATTAACTTCATCAGTTGGTTACATTAGGATCAAAAATGCTTTTATCGAAACGATATTATCATAGAAAGTTCGACTAAGGATGTATCGAGATCGGGAGCGAGAGGACATGATAAGGATAGTAAAATTGAATTAGGTACATTTCGGGCATTTCCTTCAAGCGTTTTGAAGTTGGTGCAAAAGGCTAGATCAATAAAATCATTATGATACATATAAAAATCATACCAATTAGTATCTTCATTAAGGAAAAACCCGGTATACGAAAAGTTAAGGTCGTGGCAATCAGGAGTGAGAAAGCATAATTAGGGTATTAAAATTTAGTTAGGACCTTTTTAGGTATACTCCTTGAAGTCTTCTGTAGATGGTACAAAAGGTTAGATCAATAAAATCAATATGATACATACAGAAATCATACCAATTATTATCTTCATTAAGGAAACATCTGGTATACGAAAAGTTAAGGTCGTGGCAATCAGGGGTGAGAAAACATGATTAGGGTATTAAAATTTAGTTAGGACCATTTTGGGTACATTTCATGAAGTCTGCTGAAGATATATACAAAATGTTAGATCAATAAAATCATTACGATACATATAGAAATCATACCAATTAGTATCTTCAGAGGAAGAATTCGGTCAAAGAAAGGTTAAGGTCGTAGCAATCAGGAGTAAAAAAAACAAGATTGGGGTATTAAAATTGAGTTAGGACTTTTTGAGGCATATTCCTTGAAATCCTCTGAAGATGGTACAAAAGGTTAGATCAATAAAATCATTACGATACATATATCGTAATCATACAAATTAATGTCTTCATTAAGGTAAATCTGCTTACCGAAAGGTTTAGTTCTTGGCAATCAGGAGTGAGAATACATGATTAGGATATTCAAAATAAATCAGAACCTTTTCATGGATGCTCCTTGAGCCCTTCTGAAGATGGTACAAAAGGTTAGATCAATAAAATCATTACGATACATATATAGTAATCATACCGATTAATTTCTTCATTAAGGTAAATCCGCTGGCCGAAAAGCTTAGGTCTTGACAATGAGAAATGAGAAGATATGATTAGGATATTAAAATTAAGTTAGGAGTTTTCCGGGCATATTCCTTGAAATCTTCTGAAGATGGTACAAAAGGCTAGAGCAATAAAATCATTACGATACATATAAAAATCATATCAATCAGTATCTTCAAAAGAAAAATCTGGTCAAAGAAAGGTTAAGGTCGCGGCGATCAGGAGTGAGAAAACATAATTAGAGTATTAAAATTGAGTTAGGACCTTTTGAGGAATATTCCTTGAAACCCTCTGAAGATGGTACAAAAGGTTAGATCAATAAAATCATTACGATACGTATATCGTAATCATACCAATTAATGTCTTCAAAGAAAAAATCTGGTCAAAGGAAGGTTAAGGTCGTGGCAGTCAGGTGCGAGAATTCATGATTAGGATATTAATATTGAGTTAGGACCTTTTTAGATATATTCCTTGAGTCCTGTTGAAGATAGTACAAAAAGTTAGATCAATAAAATCAATACGACACATATAGGAATCATATCAAATAAAGTCTTCATTCAGGAAAATCCGGTCACAATTTAAACTTAATGTCAAAAAAGTAAAATGAAAAATCACAAATCCAATTAAAGAAAGAACTGCCAAAAGCTCATCTTTAATACGGTTTGTGCTTCACATTCCTGAATATGAATATCACAATTTTTGACATACACATTATGGAATATTGTCTCAATACTACTATAACGAATTTAATTTCATAACCTTAGGAGAAGGTAATTGTCAGTGTGGAAATTGAAACTTTTGCCTCCACTCATCCCCTGACCCAGTAACACCTAACTTCGTCGTCTCTGGACCGACATCTTGAGAGGGATATCACATCGCCGAGGTCTATTGTTCGCCACACGAGGCAGACAATACGGGCAATCACGTATAAAGGAATCGGTGATTGTTTCGTTTTCGCGTGGGGGTTGTTAGTCGCCAACATCGGGGGTTGTTAGTGCGGCCAGTGGCGTAAGCAGGAAGCGAGAGACACTTCAGATTCGGTATTTACATGTTTGCTAGAATCCTTACAATTTAGATCTTTAAAGAGGAAGTTGTTAAATCAAATAAAAATTTCTCTATGTTGTAGGCGATGTACATCTTAAACCTAATTGTTCTTGATGTTTGAAATTGTTGAAGAAGACGACCATCTCATTCACTAGTAACACTGAGATGAGAAACTATGATTAACCAACAATCGAACCATGTGTTACAATCTTGTTGAAGGAATTGAAAATGTTAAACAAAAAATAGGAGAACTTATTAAATTTACGAAAATGAAGGATTACGCCTTTGGTAGGGAATAGATTGGGCGAGCGAGGAGAAGCCAAGGATGCTGGTGTTACTGGATGTTATCTCGGACGGTCTCTGTTTCGTATGGTCGCATGTACGATTCCTGGTAGTGGTTAGCCTGACGACTATATCTCTTTACGGGGGTGGCACTTTGGGCGGAAGCATCGTGCGGCGAAGGTGCGAACTCTCTGTGTGCCTTTTCCCACTATGTCTTCGTGTGTGTACATGTCGGGGATGTAGCTGCTCTCAGAATGGAACAATCAACCGAGAATCAAGCGACCACTTGTTCCGCATGCAAGGACTTCGGGCGCCGGTCTCCTCCAAGAGTACCGTTAGGTCCCTGTATGTACGGACAATGCTGTCGCGACAATTATTGCAATTATCCGAAACTCTGCTACCGCAAGGATTCCAGTCCATTTCGATGCAAATCCGGTCCGGCTGTTGCAGATTCACCGCGATTGATAACTGGGATTTACTAAAGTTGTGAAACCCATTTCAAGAGAGATCGATGTTAATAAATTTGTAACTTTGCTGCTACGTTGAATTAAGCAAATACTGATATCTAGCACCGATTTTATGTTACGATACCTGTTACAACACATTTTTGGGGATGTGGAATAAACCCTGGAAAAGGTTAGACGTAGATTGGTAAGATCTAAAGCTTTCGGTAACATGGTTTTCCTTAATAAAGGTACTAATTGGTATGATTTCTATATGTATCATAATGATTTTATTGATATAAACTTTTGTACCATCTTCAAAAAGAACATGCATGAAAAGGTCCTGATTCAATTTTAAAATCCTAGTCATGACTTCTCACTCCTGATTGCCAAGAGCTAAACCTTTCGGTAAGCGGATTTACCTTAATGAAGATACTAATTGGTATGACTTCTATAAGCATCGTAATGATTTTGTTGATCTAGTCTTTTGTACCATCTTCAGAAGGTTTCAAGGAATATGAAAAGGTCCTTACTTAATTTTAATATCCTAATCATGTCTTCTCACTCCTCATTGCCAAGATCTTAACTTTTCGGTAAGCGGATTTACCTTAATGAAGAAATTAATCGGTATGATTGCTATATATGTATCGTAATGATTTTATTGATCTAACCTTTTAAATCATCTTCAAAAGGGCTCAAGGAACATCCATGAAAGAATCCTAATTCATTTTTAATATCCTGATCATGTTTTCTCACTCTTGATTGCCAAGAGCTAAACCTTTCGGTAAAAGGGATTTACCTTAATGAAGATACTAATTGGTATGATTTCTATATGTATTGCAATGATTTTCTTGATCTAGTCCTTTGTGCCATCTTCAGAAGGTTTCAAGGAATATGCCCGAAAAGGTCCTAACTTATTTTTAATATCCTAATCATGACTTCTCACTTCTCATTGCCACGACCTAAACTTTTCGGTAAGCGGATTTACCTTAATGAAGAAATTAATTGGCATTATTACTATATATGTATCGTAATAATTTTATTAATCTAACCTTTTGTTACATCTTCAGAAGGGCCCAAGAAACATGCATGAAAAGGGTCTGATTCAATTTAAATATCCTAATCATGTCTTCTCACTTATCATTGCCAAAACCTAACCCTTTCGGTAAGCAGATTTACCTTAACAAAGATATTAATTGGTATGATTACTATATATGCATCTTAATGATTTTATTGGTCTAACCTTTTGTACCACCTTCAGAAGGTTTCAAGGAATATGCCCGAAAAGGTCCTAACTCAATTTTAATATCCTAATTATGTTTTGTCTCTCCTGATTGCCAAGACCTTTCAATGTCTAGATTTTCCCTAATGAAGATACTAATTGATATGATTTCTATATGTACCCTAATACTTTTATTGAAATAGCTATTTGTAACATCTTCAGAATAGTTTAAGGAAAATGAATGTAAAGGTCGTGATTCAATTTCAATAGCCTAGTCATGTTTTCTCACTCCAGATCTTATACTGTCAATCGTAATGTTAATATCATACCAACATCACATTATCACCTTTAACTTCCTACATTTAAGCACATCGTTATCAGCTGCGAGACAATGTTTTTCTTCTCCAAAGTATAAAAAGAACCAGAAAGGGTATTTTGTGAGCAGTTGGAGGTCAACCACTGTATTTGAAACATAACTGTGGATGGTTGGTGGATGTTAAAGGTTGAGACAAAGGGGGCGAAATTCTAAAGAATATACATAGGAGGATGTACAATATTATGCGATCTGGAGAGAAGAAATAGGAATGAGGAAGGGCAAGAGAGGGAGGAAGAGAAATCCGAGCAGCTAACGATGTATGGGGTAGAGAGCGGAGGAGCGTGTATCCTGGGACAAATGACAATGCTGGCTGCCGTTGGAGCTGATGAAGTGTCGTCTGTGTTTCTGCTCCCCGGCCCACCGAACAAGCAACACCCCCACCCACACCCGCGACACGCTCGTGTCGTTTCTTCCCTCCTTATCCCATCTCTCTCGGTCTCTCTCTTTCTTTTTATCTTTCCCTTTCTCTTTCCACTCCACTTCTACTCGACCGTTGTCGCCTCGCCCTCACGCCTCGACATCGCACCGCAACCCCTCGACAGAAGTTATTGTTGCCGTTACCGAAACCCTCCGCCGGAGTTAATTGGGCAACGATTGTCGGTTCAGACCCCCTATCTTCCTTCTCTCTTCCACCTTACAATCAAGTTTCCAATGAACAGTTTATGGGCTTCTCGGATTTTCAAGATTACTTTGGTCAAGATTTTAACGATAAGGGAACAAAAACCCAAACTAGAAACACTATTACCTTCTTTATCTTCAAATAGAATATACAATCTATTCCAACTAATAAGCCAAGTGACTTCATTAGAAAGATTTATAGACTACCCTATTGTGGTCTTACTTAATTTTTATTTATCTAATGTGCTAATTAATTTTTTTAATAAGGTTAATCATCCACCTATTTTCCGAACATCTTTGAACGTCCACAGATTTGAACAGAAGATGGAAAAGATTATAATTAATTGCATTAAACGATACGATTGAAGATGATGATTTGATGGTGACTGAGGTTAGTTTACTGTTTACTTTTATTTACGAATAAATTTTTTTTGAAGGGTTCATTGCCATTGAAGAATTATGCTTCTAAACTTTAGGAGTGAACGACCTTTGAAGGAATTCCAGCCAGCCGATACTACGTATTGATTTACACGCGGTCGAATTCCCTTGGGTACTTTCGCCCAGAAACCTAGTGACACTGACGACGTTGGCCTTCAGGCAATTCGTTCAGCACCCAACTCATAACTCCGTCCATAATCGTCCACGACCCTCACCCTTCCATCTAGGTTCATTTGTAGCCCCTCAGACAATACAGAATCGTTTAGGAAATTCAAAAATTTCCGGCATTTAACACGATTGTTCGAGGGCATGACGAATTGTTTTTGGTATTTTATTCGTTTATTTAAATTATTGTGTCTATTGTATCAACAAAAAATAAAAATACCTCCTCATTGATGATGAAAATTTAAAAAAACGAACATAATTTTGTAATTTTTGTAATAATTAATGGGTATCGATGACTTGCCTTCCGAGTTAATAAAATATGGAGGCCCTAGCCTTACAGAACAAATTTGCAAATTGATAC
>JBAGKK010302197.1:0-20050 GCA_037177015.1 Euceroptres primus
ATAATGTCAGAGAATACTCTAATGCAATATTGAAACAAAAATACAAGTGAACATAAAATTAATGCAAAATCAGTAGTATAAACAGTTTTTAATCAGACAACAAGTCAATCAATAATTAAGTAAAAATCACTTGAAACAAGAATACAAATAAATATAAAATTGATTCAAAATCAGTAGAATAAAACCGTTTTCAGTCAGGCAACAAGACAAGTAATGATTAAGGAAAGCCGTATATAAAATCAGAAATTACCTGAAAATAAAGTGAAAACAGAAATAAAAATAAACATAAAATCAATTTAAAAACAGTAGTATTAGCCATTTCTAATCAGGCAACAAGTTAGGCATCAAGTCAAGTAAACATTCAATAAATAAAATCCTATATAAAAGCCGAAATTGCTCCAACGCAATATTGAGTATAATAATATATATAATATCAGAAATTACTTTAATTTAATATTGAAACAGAAATACAAATAAGGATTAAATTAATTCAAAATCGGTAGTATAAATGGTTTTTAGTCAGACAACAAGTCAGGGAATGAATAATTAAATATTAATTGAAACAGGAATACAAATAAAAATAAAACAATTCAAAATCAGTAGAATACACCGTTTTTAGTCAGGCAAGAAGACAAGTATTATTAAGTAAAGTTCTATATGAAAAAAAAAATTACTCCAAAGCAATATTGAAACAGAAATACAAGTAAATATAAGTTAAATTAAGATCAGTGGTGTAAACCGTTTTTAATCAGGCAGCAAATTAAGTAATGTTTAAGTAAAGCCCTATATAAAATCAGAAATTACTCTAAAACAATATTGAAACAGAAATACAAATAAATATAAAATTAATTAAAAATCTGTAATGTAAACCGTTTTTAGTCAGGCAACAAGTCAAGTAATAAGACAAGTATTAATTAAATAAAGTTCTATATAAAAACAGAAATTACTCCAAAGCAATATTGAAACGGAAAACCTAAAATATATGATCAGCAGAATAACTCAATTTTGATCAGGCAAGCAGTAGTAGAGGAACTTTTTGGTCTGGCGACTCTTCTAAAGAAGATCTTCTAATATAGAAAAAGCATAGAACTGGTTCAGAATAGGAATTACTCCAGAATAATAACGAGGCAGAATAAAATTATGAATCGAAGGAATCAGTGTTATATGTGACGTGCGCCGAAGAAAGGGGTCTTACTCTAAAAAAATCGAAATCGAGATTTTTACACCTTTCGATAGGTTTTGAGTTGCTCTTCTTAATGAAATCATCGAAACAATTTTTTGAGTGTTATTATTGCTAATAATTGAGTTGTTAGGTACCCTCTCCCCTAAAAGTCGCATCTATCGGGTCGACTTCGACCGCTCGCCCTGAAAAATCTCACTTTTCAGAGTAAGCCCCCTTTCTTCGGCGCACGTCACATATGCACTTTTTTGACAGACGATTTCATTTAAGAAAATTTAGTTCAATATAATTAGAAGGGATATCAAAGTATTAATTGATACGGGAAAAAAATGGATAAAATAAGTAGTTTCGCCAATTTTTGGCTAGGCATTCAGTAGTATAAATGGGCTATCGTCAGATAATTCCCTTAAAAGTTGCTTCTAAAGTACAAAAATGATTCCTAAATAACTTTAAGGCCGAAAAAAATATATAGAATATAAATGAATACAAAATTAATTAAAAATCAGTATCATAAACCGTTTTTAGTCGAGCAATGGATCAAATACTGATTAGTTCAATTTAAAGCAAGGCATAACTAAATAAAAACAGGAATCTTTATTAATTACTTTATTTAGAAACTAATAAACGAAATCAGAAAATTAAATGTCACTCACGATGTAGGATCAGACAATAAGTTTTTTTACTAAAATCACATTGTCATTTGACAAATTTTGACAAAATGAATTTATATTTAATTTCAGCTTTACTTTTGAATCAACCAAACAAAAAATTTTAGAAATCAAAAGAAGCAGTTTTTAAACTTAGAAAGTGTTACAATTATGCAGAACAGATTTTTTATTTTAGAAATATTGGATTGCTATCTCAGAGAAAAAAATGAAGACATGAGGATGAAAACTCGTTAAAGACCATTTGAAGTTGGCCCCCTCAAGCAATAGTTAAAATGATCTAATTTAGAGGCCAACTTCAAATGGGCTTTACCGAGTTGTCATTCACATTTCTCAAGTTAAAAGAAAGAAAATATATTTAATTTATTTTATGATATTATTTATGATAATATATTTTATGAAGAAAATGGTGTTTTATTATTGAAAAACAGTGATTTTTGTCGAAAACGAATTAACGTCAATTTCTTCAGGGAACCTGGAGGACAACGTCACGTAAAAGCTCAGGAGAGTAGACCAGGAATAACATCAATTTCTCACGTGAACATGAAACGTGAAACTTGATACAAGAAGCTTCTCAGGTCCGATAGTTTACCCTCCGTCGTGAATTCGAGGGACGAGTTTAATTGCCAAGCTTCGTCCAAGTCAAGATGATACATTATGGCTGACCCCTCTGGCGATGAAAAGGAAGGTGATGAATTTATGAGGGACTTAATTTCCCATTTATCACTGATTATTATTATTATTATTATTATTATTATTATTACAGATTACACCTAGACTGAGTAAGATTGAAACAACAATTATGCATTCAAGAAGATAATTACAATTTCAGACGCATGAGATAATTTTAAAATCGACTTTAACATATACATACCATGATTAATGAACAACTGGTAGTGACCCAGATTACAAATGGATTTGAAATTCGAATTGCAGTTCTTATTGCATCAGAGTCTTAAAGTATTGGATAGAAGCTAACTTTGCAATCTCCTGTCTCAACCCTGAGCCAGCATCTTAGCAGGTTCGCACAATGGGAATAACTTTGCATAGGACACGTATACATAGCAACAACTAACAACTAAGATGTCGTCGAGTCGGGAGAACTAACTCTCGAGGGAGCTCTGGCAGAGTCGAGGAGTTCTCTTGGCGCGTGCATATGTATCCATTATGCAAATTTCGTGCCCATTATAATAAGCGAAGCCCTCGGCATGCCTTACATGCCATGTACAACTGCCACCATTACCACAACACGATGGCCGGTCCAAGGGACAAATTCAATTAGGACCAAAACCATAAGTTTGAACTTAAATTATCCACCTAACTTAATTATGAACGTTTCTAAAATAAAATATACATCCTCTTTATTTAATTACTTGCCATTATTAAAATGCTAGAATGTTGCTGTTACTGTTTTACCATACTTACATCACCCCATTCATAATTTAGCAGATTGATAATAATTTAGTGAAAAACATATTCTCAGAGGTAGGTTCAACAACTGAGAGAAGAGTTATGAGTCGATCGATACACAAACTTCCACAGGCTCTCCACGAGAAATGTTGGGGTGAATTGACTGCGGCTTCAAGCTTGTTCTATGATACCCCTAAACTCCGACACCTAGGCTCTCTATGTCCAAGATTAATTACCACAGGTTGGTCTTCCGATATAGATACCTGCCCGTCTCATTGCTCCGATTCCCTCCAGAAGACGACTCATTACTTAAGGCAGTGCATTACCATATTGATTTCCTCAGGGAATAGTTTCAGAATTGCCCCAACCTCTTTTTATCCTCATCCGGATAAAAAAATCCGAAGCGAGATGCTATCGATTCTCAAACTCTTCCACAAAAGACAAGAGTATTGTTCGAGGCAGTTGTGCTGTAAAATTTCAAATCAGTTGGTAGCCCAATTCTGTAAGAAACTATTAGTCCAAATTGATATTTGCATAGATATTAATCTAGAAATGAGAATAAGAAGATTGGTCTCTTAATTTTCAATTCAGTGAATTTGATTTAGTGACGAATCGATGAATTGATGAAGGGATGAGTCGATGAAGTGGCAGCAGAGCTTTTTGTGAAGATTAGTATCGAATTAGTATCGATCTTTTTGTGAAGACTAGTATCGAATACATCAAGTAAGTCTTCGTGGCAAAGGTCAAATAAATAATAAAATGCGAAACATTTAAAACTTGAAACGTTCCGGTCCAATTGTCGACCCTCTCCAGTCAAAAAAAAATTTATTTCTGTAAGAAAAAAGCAATAATACATATGAGAAAAAGAAAATTTGAACAAACATAGAAATAAAATAAGAATATAAATTAAAAGAAATTATTGACTCCAACTCATGTGTATAATGCACATAAAAATAACAATGAGGTTAAGACCCTCATATTATAACAAGTAACAAATAGTAAGGTATATTTCTGCCGTCCTGATGAAGAAAGTGTACAACTGCATTTTTATCAAAAATGAGTTTTTTATATGGTTGGATTCGTAATGAAAAGACGAATTTAACTATGCCAATCATTATTAAAAATTGTAATTAAATGTCGAGATAATTAGGTCTGAATTAACATATCTACAGAGATTTTCGAGAATTCCTGATGAAGAAACATTACATCTACAGAAATTGTAGCATAACTATACGAATTCCAGGATTTGGGATAGCGCTGAGCCCTCAGATCCTGATGAAAAAACACATCTGCGCAGATGTGTTTTGCTCATGAGGATCCTCGGTCTTTCTGCAGTCCGATTTTTTTAAATCGAATAGCACAAGTACATGTTAAGTTTCTTCACCCGGATTTCAGGGTAACTTTGAGCCACCGATCCTTCTTTTCAATAGTACATCTGCATTTTTTATTTATCAAGCAAAAATAATTCTAGTTGATTAATAATATAATGATTATTAATTATCTGAAATAAAAAACTTAACAATTAATTGTAATTGAAAAAAATTGCTTTTGCAACAAACTGAATAGTTACGCCTACTAATAAAATAGTCGTCCCAACTAATAAAGTAGTAGAGGCATATGTTACACACCAAATTAGTTGTCTCTACTAACCATTTTTTTCAGTGGGTGGAAAATTTTAGAAAAAACGGCAACTAGCATTACTGTAGGAAAAGATATTTACAATTAATAATAATTTGATTAAACAATTATGTTTGTAGAACTGCATTAATTAATTATTTACTCGAAACGGAAAGCGTACAAGAATTGAATATTTAAAAAAAAACGAAACTTTCTAGCATTTTTTCAGTGGGTAGAAAATTTAAGAAAAAACCGCAACTAGCATTACTATAGGAGAACATAGTTATAATTAATATTAATTTGTTTAAACAATCATATTTGTTTAACTGCATTAATTAATTATTTACTCGAAACGAAAAGCGTACAAAAAGTTGAATATTTTAGAAAAAAACGGAATTTTCTAGAATTTTTTCAGTGGGTAGAAAATTTGAGAAAAAACCGCAACTAGCATTACTATAGGAGAACATAGTTATAATTCATAATAATTTGTTTAAACAATTATGTTCGTTCAACTGCATTAATTAATTATTTACTCGAAACGAAAAGCGTACAAAAAGTTAAATATTTCAGAAAAAAACGAAACTTTCTAGAATTATGAAAAGAGAATATTAGTAAAGTAATAATAAATTGTTTAAACAATTATTTTTGTTAACTTAAAGTAACTATTACCTCACTCTAATTGAAAAATGAACAAAAGGTGGAAAATTTTAGAAAAAACAGCAACTTTCTAGCATTATTCTAAGAGAATATCGTTATAAATAATAATAACTTGTTTAGAAAATTATTTCTGTTCACTTTAATTGATTAGTGCCTCGCTCTAACTGAAAAGTTGAAAGCAAGTTGAAAAATTTGGAAAAAACCGAAAAATGAAAACAAAATGAAACAGTATTAAACAATATTATTTAAACTATTTCTATTTTAAAAAACCACGAAGAAATCATAATTGGCGCCAAAAACTCGCAAAACCCAATTTTTCACTTATGAGATTTTTTTGGGACCCTATAAAACAGACTTCTGGAGGTGATATTTAAAAAGTAATTTTTGATTGCGGAACCTCTAAATATCATTCTTAAAAAAACGCATTTATTTTTTGGGGGATTCGAAAAAATTTCGTGGGTGAGAGCATGAAAATTCGAAAACAAATTTTCCAGTGCATTTTTGGACCACCCTAGTCTACCAGTCTCACCAACATATACCGCTGGGCAATCTAGACAATCACTTCTATACACAACTCCAGAACGTTTACCAACGGGAAGTGGATCCTTAATATTATTTAAGAATCTAGAAAAACTTTAACAGGTTTAAAAATCGTTTTCATAACACCTACATTGAAAATTCGACTTTTGATGCCTCTACAGCGGGGCGAAAGTAGCAGTTTCAATCCTACGGTTGAAACTGCTACTTTTACCTCGCTGTACAGGCATCGAGCTGAATTTTCAATTTAGGTGTTATGAAAAATTGTATGAGTGACTTGGGGAAAAGCAACGATGTCAACTTGTGTGGCATCTAATTTCACACTCGTTGATATCGTTGCCTTTCTCCCCTAATCACGCAATATACTATTTAATTCGAAATTTCTAACAGTTTGTTTAATTTTCTCAGGCAGATCTTTTATGTAAGGAACAGCAGTAAAATAAATGTAAGGATTAGCAGCTTTTTTCTTCTTTATATTATTAAATGGAGCTTCCGAATTATATGAACGATGAGTTTCTTTCTTTAGGCAATTAAATTGATCTGATTTGCTCATCGATAATTGTCAATGAGCAAATCAGAAGATCAATTTTCCCTCAAGGTCCCTTTAATTAATTTTATATTTTTTGTTTCTAAATTCAATATCTGAGATTCTAAGCAACATTTTTCCTGAAGCATACAAGCCTCTCACTAAACTCAATGAAATATCCATACACTAATTTTCTTTTAAAATTCCTTTTTTCTTTCTTTTTTCATTTTATTGTAACACTTTACTGGATATTACAACAATCTTCTTCACCGACCTTATGTCTCCCTTTTTTCATATCTCTGGAAACTAGTCTGAAGCTTCTTCAAATTTAACCCTTAGAAAGGAGTTGAAACATAAAATAATAAGACTACTTTCTCGCGTAAGAGTGAATTGATTGAATTTCAATACAAGATTGATAACAACGGCCTTGAGAGAGTCTCATTGATTAAAGATTTAGGTGTTTATCTGGACTGTAACCTGAAGTTTAATGTTCAAATCGACAATTTAATCAAAGAGGCTAATCGCTCCCTAGGCTTTTTATTTAGAAGGTGCAAGATGTTCAATAGGCCAATTACCCTCAAAACATTATACTACTCTCTGGTTAGATTTAAATTAGAATATGGAATGGTAATTTGGCACACTGATGTGAGATGTTTAACTGAGACAATTGATAAATGTCAGAAAAAATGTTTGAAATTTCTAAACTGGAAAACAGAAGGTGTATTCTTACCCCCGGACTCGGATTATAAGCAATTGTGCAGCAGATTCAATGAGTGGACACTTGAGAATAGGAGAATTGTTAGCATGGTAATTTTCTTGTGTAAAATCATAAAAAACGTTATAGATTGTCCATATCTCATGTTTTAAGTTCCACTTGTTGTATCTCAATACTATGCTCGTTCCAATGAGATGTTCTATCTGCAAAGTCAATTTGTGAAAACTCCGATAAATAGAATGTGTGCAATATATAATACGTTTAATGTAAATTGTGACTCACGGTTAGACATACATCATATGTCTTTGATCCTAATCTCTGATCCTTGATCTCTAATCCTTGCTATCAAGGAATTCATCGAAAATTCTATGTGAATGATCTTCAGTACTTGACGCGAGCCATCGATTACTATATATTTCTATTTCTAAGTGAATTATAATTCTTTCTTGTAATAATTATTCAAGCTATATTCTAATGTAATCCTGTAATTGGTCTACGGACTGTTGGATTTAAATAAACAAAATCAAATCAAATAAAATTTGCATCGTCATATACTTGGCGTCTTTTTGGAAGCCAGATGACTTAATTCTGCTTTCCGAATTTGTTTTTAATTGTTAATTTTTGGTGCCCTTCGGAGTTGTTTTTTGTTCAACTTAACGCAATGTACGTCGTTCCTCATTATAATCAGTTTTATTCCCTTATTGTGTTGGTTTTGTTTTTTAATAATCGATTTGAGTTACTAACCAAGGTGCGTATTTCAATTTTTTCATTTTTATTTCTTTATTTGGCGTTCTCTAATTAAGGATTTGATTTATCTTACATCTCCGACTGTTTCATTATATCTATTCGATCCGAAATATACCTTACTATTTGTTACTTGTTATAATATGAGGACCTTAACCTCATTGTTATTTGTATGTCTAATACACATGGGTTAGAGTCTTTAATTTCTTTGAATTTATGTTTTTTCAAATTTTCTTTTTCTCATTCGTATTATTGCTTGTTTCTTACAGAAACAAATGTTTTTTGACTGAAGAGGGCCCACAATGGGACCGAAACATTTCAAGTTTTAAATGTTTGGCATTTTATTACTTATTTGACTTTTGCTACAAAGACTTACTCGATGTAAACAATTTAATAAAGTCGAGACTGGGAATACGTTTACATT
Organism: Euceroptres primus; assembly: GCA_037177015.1. NCBI lineage: Eukaryota > Metazoa > Arthropoda > Insecta > Hymenoptera > Figitidae > Euceroptres > Euceroptres primus. The sequence goes on from JBAGKK010302197.1 coordinate 8,476, forward strand.
GAATATCGAATAGTTTCCACCAGAACAATGGTTGTATGGTGCAATCGGTCATCGCGTGTTTCGCTTTTATTTCTGTCTCGAGGGTTAAAGAACCTGCTGGCTGCACAAGCACAAGGGAACGAATCGAATCGTGGGGTTCAAGGGGGAAAACAAGAGTTGTGCGGAGCAGTTCTCTATAGCGACAAATACTCTGTTCTGGCCAGCCTCCTATCCGCCTACCTCCGATAAAAGAAACAAAAACCCATTGTTGGCCATTCTGTGGGTGGCGGACTAGTCGGGTGATCCATCAGGCTCGGACGGAAAAGGCTTGGGGGCAAAAGGGGTGGGACAGAGCGAAGCCTGCCTGCCTCACTGGATGGGGGTGAGTAATTAACCAGGCCACAGCCTGCATGCTTGGCTGTATGCCTGGATGCTAGACTCCCTGTTTGCATTGCAACCTTATGTACTAACGGGTCATCCTGCCTGGGTTATCAACGGCTCGATGGAGACGTGCCGATAATTCAAGATTAACAAGCTTTCCAATGTTAGAAATTGAAATTCGAAACTAGGAGTATTTTTATTGCTGTAACAAGAAATTAAGTATACGTTTCGAAGTTCACTCTGACAGATATCATATTGTATTTTGTTAACAATTTTATTTTTAGTTGAAGTTGCATGTACACTCATACCTCGATTATGGCCGCGTAGATTATGGGCCACCTTCATGTTCGTTCACACTTCATTGATTTTGTCCCCCGCCCCTGAGCGTCCACGACGGCGTCATAACTCGAACAGTCAGGGCCGCCAGACGTTGTTTACATCACGACTCTCTGTGCATTTACTTTTGTACGTTAAGAGACTATATACGCGGTCCTGAATGTTGACATAAGACTGCTCGCTCGTCGCTTTAAATCCGGTTCAAACTGGAGTTTAATAGGATTAGATTTTGGACCGTCTACCCTCGAGCCTGGCCCATAATCTAGGTATGAGTGTACGTTGAAATTGAGTCTATATTGTAATGGCTACAGTTTAATGAGGGCATTTTTTAAAGGTCTAGATTTAATTAAAGGTCTAGATTGAATTTTCACTTTTCTGTTGTGAAATTTTACATTTACATTTTCTAGAAGCATATTACTGAAGAATCCATAATATAGTATTAAAGAAATTAATAGCTGCTAGATGAAGTGATGCATATTTTTTAAGGATCAATAATTATATTAATTACTATTAAACAATTGACATTTCTTAACTCATTATTATAATTATCGTCACACGGACGTGACACCTCCCCCCGCAGTTCGAGAATAGCTTTTCACCACTATGCTTGAACTACGGGGAGAGGTGTCACATCCGTGTAAAGATAATTATAATCATAAGTTATAAAAATAATAATTGTTTAACAGTAATTATTATAATCATCGTCACACAGACGTGAGAGATCTACATTTAATTATTTATTTTTAGTTTTATTTTGTAGAATTTTTATTTTCCTTAAAAGAACTGCATTTAATTGAAGGATTTACAAATAAAAAAAAAGAACAATACTTTATCCAAGAGTTATATTTTCATTAAGAATCTGTATTGGGCATTATTTCTCAAGTGTTCCCACCCCAAACAATGAATTTCTCCGATCAGGCTCAAATTTACAAAAAGTTTAGTCCTATTAGATGGCACTTCAAAAAAAAAAGACTGATCATTTTGGTCAAAAACTCGCCGAGGTAGAGGGGGTGAAATTTTTGTACTTTGCGCAAAGAGCCTCTAATTTAGATGGCATATAAAAATTTTTATGTGTAGCATATAACAATTTTTGATGCAAACGTTTCCAAAAGACTATTTCCCAATTTTTCGAATAAAATAAAAAAAATTTTGAAAAATTCAAAATTTAGCCATCATTTTTGAAAATCAAAAATATTTTTAATTTTAAGCAACCTGGTAAATTCAAAAAATTTTTCCTATGCGCGAGAAATATTCGGAAAATTTTTTCCATGTACAGTTTCTGATAAGAAACAATACTCTAAAAACAAAAATTCAAAAAAATTTTTTTGTTGATTTTAGAATTTTTTGAAAATTTTCAAAAATGAAATCTTTTGAATTTGGTTAATTGCGCATTTTAATGTGCAATTTACATGTAATGTACATAATATAAAAAGTGTAAAAGTTATTTGTACATTAAAAATGCGCAATTAATAATATTAAAAAAGTTTCATTTTTGAAAATTTTCAAAAAATTATAAAATCAACGAAATTTTTTTTTTTAATTACTGTTACTTAAAATTAAATTTTTCAAAAACAACAAAAACGACATTTTGCTATTCAATGATCTAAAAGTAAGCATTTCAAGCTTTAGTTTTAGTTTTTAAAAAATGGTCAAACTTAAACAAAAATCAAAAATATTTTTAATTTTCAAAAATGATAGCTTAATTTTGAATTTTTCGAAGTTTTTTTTATTTCACTCGAAATATTGGGAAAAAATCTATCGAAAACGTTTGGATCAAAATTTTTCAACGAAATAGAAATAGAGGCTCTTTGCGCAAAGTACAAAAATTTCACCCCCTCTACCTCGGCGTGTTTTTGACCAAACTGATGAATTTTTTTTTTTAAGTGCCATCTAACAGAACTAAACTTTTTTAAAATTTGAGCCCGATCTGAGAAATTCGTTTTTTGGGGTGCGTATACTTGAGAAATAATACCCTATATATGTGGTACTGACTACAATCTGATGAGGGGACATTTTTCTAAAGATCTACGTTTAGTTACCAATCTTAATTTTTCGTTTGTGGAATTTTCATTTCCGTTGAAAAAAAATTTATTTGATCAAAATACAGACACTTACAGGGAGGAGATTTTTTCTAAGTAGCATTAAAGAATTCATATTGTATTAAGGAAAATATTAACTATTTCATGAATGAACTGTATATTTTTGAAGGACATACATTTAATTATCAATTGACATTTTTCAATCGTGGAATTTTCACTTATATTAAAAGAACTGCATTATTTGATTGAAGGACTGTCAATTGAAAAAAGAAACTACATTTTTTCCAAATCTTATACTTTCGTGAAGAATATATTGTATTGGAGAAACTGTTTGATAAAGGGATTTTTCAAAGGATCTAAATTTAATTTTTAATTTTGATTTTTCGTTTATCTAATTTACATTTACATTGAAAGAACTTGACTTTGAAAGAACATTTACAATGAAGAAACTATTGTTTGATGAAGGTATTTTTTTAAGGATCCAAATTTAGTTATCAATTATCATTTTTCTTTTATCCAATATTCATGTTCATTGAAAAAATTGTATTTGATTGAAAGACAAAAACTTGCAGAAAGGAGCTAAATTTGTTTTAAAACGTTTCAGTTGAGGATAATTTGTCCAAGATTGTTGAAGAATATGTATTATATTAAAGAAACTACTATCTGTTTCCTAAATGGACGTATATTTTTGAAGGATATTTTAATTAATAATTGTAATTTTTCATTACCAGTTGTAGAATTTTAATTTACATTGAGAGAACTACATTTGATTGACGAATGTACAATTGGAAAGAAGGAACTATATTTTATCCGAGACTTATATTTTCTTTAGGAATCTGTATTGTATTGACTACAGTTTGGTGAAGGGATTTTTTAAAGGATCTACATTTAATAAGTATCTTAAGATCTGACCCTTTAAATGGACGAAATTTTTATTTGACTTCATTTGAAACACAAATATTTTGTAAAATATTGGTTTTTATTATAATGAAATTAATGTAATTATAAAAAAGCTCATGATGCTTTTCTTTATTTTGTAGTTGGAACAATATTTCAAGATAAATTGGAATAAAAAAAAAAATTCGTTCATTTGAACTTTCAAAACTTCAAGTTCATCGTTTAATTATCAATTTTCATTTCTTTTGTTGTAAAATTTTTATTTACATTGAAAGAACTACATTTAATTGAAGGATGTATAATTGAAAATAAGAACCTGTACTTTAGCCAAGAGTTATATTTTCATGAAGAATCTGTATTGCATTGACTACAGTTTGATGAGGGGAAATTTTTTAAGGATCCAAGTTTAATTATCAATTTTCATTTTTCGTTTGTAAAATTTTCATTTACGTTGAAAGAAGTTCATTTAACTGAAATACAGACACTTACAGAAAGCAGATTTTTTCCAAGAAGCATACGTTATTGAAGAATCCAAATTGCATTAAAGAAATCACCAGCTGCTTTATGCAAGGATGTATATTTTTGATTTAATTATAATTTAATTACATTTTTAATTATTAATTTTCATTTTTCGTATGTGGCATTTTCATTTATATTGAAAGAACTACATTATTTGACTGAAATTCAATTAATGAAAAGAAAGTACTAAATTTTTCCAGGTCTTATACTTACATGAAGAATCTATATTGTATTAAAGGAACTATTTGATGAAAGGATTATTCTAAGTATCCAAATTTAATTATCAATTGTAATTTATCGCTTGTACAATTTTCATTTATATTGAGAGAACTGCATTTTCCTGAAGGGAATTTAATTGAAAGAAGGGACTACATTTTTTCCAAGTCTTATAACTTTATGACTTGGAAAGTGAGAGTTTTTCAAGTTCTTACTTTGATGAAGAATTTGTATTGTATTAAAGAAACTGTTTGATGAAGGTATCTTTTAAGCATCCAAATTTAATTATCGATTTTTATTTTTCATTATCAAATATAGAGTTATTTTCATAGATACTTGGAGATTTTTTACTCGTCTTTGATGGGAATAATTTAATAATACTATTATTGATTTCAGATTCCCTATTCAACTTTTCGATATTAAAGGTAGTTAGAAAGGATAGTAAAAGACTCTTGGTTCAGAAAGTAGGTTAATGCAAAAACTCAGTAATTCAATGAATCTGTTAATCGAAGATTAAAACCATCGAAGCAGAGAATCGTCAATTCAAATGAGGGTAGATAATTAATGGCATGCCAATCGTGTACGAGAATATGGACGCACAAGGAAGGAAGAAGGACGTGATGGGTCTGATGATAGACGTGAATCAGGCGGAAATCGCAGCTGTAGTAACGAGGACGGTAATGGCTTTGGTACGATCTCGGAACGGCATCTGTGCATATATCAGGCTCAGTGAGTGAACGCTAAAATGTCGGTTTTAAAGTGAATTTGTAAATTTCACGAGGGGTGCAGCTTAGCGGAACTACAGCATCACATGGTGCGCATAAACACGCTACGTCATCCGCACGACTTGTGCATCCTACGAATCCAACCATTTCCATTAACGATTGAAGTTGGTCGATCGCGACAGATGGGAGCGACGTGACCGGACCGCCATCGCATTCCGCGAAATCTATGAAATATTTAATGGGGCTATTGATTTCCTGCGCAGACTGAGGGGCGAACGATCCTTGTCGTAAATTCATTAGGCAGTGAGTTTCACCAGAGCTGCGACGAAATTACCCTTGCTCCTTTTCCCAAAGACGTCTCATACATTTTTAACAAGCCATGTGACTTTTCTGTCTATTTATGCCGCCGATTTACCCGGTCCGATGCACAGAAAAATGTTGGACTTACTTTTGTTGCGTCTCATATTTTTAAGGTCTCAATTCAAGCGTAGCCTAGGTAACTCCATGTAATTTTCTTTTATTTTAAGACTCGAATTAAGACCTTTTTAACTGAAAAATCCGGGTCTATATTCGACTCAAAAAAAGCCCAGCTCACAGAAAACAGCGGGTATTAATTATGTTGCAGCTCATTTGTTAAAATGAGAATTCGACAAACTTCAACTTCCCAGCTGTAGCATGAATGAAGCTGCGTTTCATACGAAACTCGCTAGGAATAAATAAATGAACTACATACATATAATATAATATAATATAATATAATATAATAAAGTCCCTTTCTCGAATTTTGGGACTCCGGCAGCACTGAATGCGCATTAGGGTGGTACCAATTTTCATACTCTCAGCTTCCAAATTTGATCGAAACCACAAAAAAAATTCCTTTTCTTAAAAAAAATTATATTTAGAGGTTCCGCAAGCCCCAAGAAGTTTAACACGTATTTTTCATTAAAAAAATATGTTTTTGTTTTTATTCAGAATCGTCAATATTAAGTAAATAGAGTGGAAACTGAACATTTCTCGGAACAATTAGCCATAGAATACAAATCAACAATTACTTTTTGAACATCACCCCCATAATTATGATTTTCTTGCGGATTTTTTAAATACAAACTGTTTCTAATACCTAAAATAATACTTTCTTCTGATAATTAGATGTTTACATAAATTGTTTAAACAATTTATTATTGTTTATAGCAATTTTCTCTTAGAATAGATTTAGAAAGTCGCGGGTTTTTCCGTATTTTTCAACTTTTCAGTTAGAGGACGGCAATAATCAAATAAAGTTAACAGAAATAAAGGGTCATCGGGCAAAAGAGCGTAAGTGACAAAAGTAATCAAATTTCGATTTCGAGGATGACATTGAGAAAAACATGATTTCTTTCAACTGTTTCAGCTTATAATGAATTATGTATAAATACTTTTTTCATACAACTAATGCTTTTTTAGTGACGCCAAAACTCTCAGAAATGACATTTTGGGCCATAAAGGCCCAAATTGGATTACGTGGTTCATGGCAATTACGCCCTTATGCACTGCTTTCCTTCTCCTGAACCATTTCCAAATCGAACTGAACCATAATCTTCTACGGGGACATGAGTTAGGTCAAATCAATTAATTTAAGACAATAAAACGAATTTTCGAAATTTGGCACTTAGGTCCTTTTTCCCGACAACCCTTCAAATAATTTTTTAAACAATTTATAATTATTTATAACAATATTCTCTTATAATTGTGCTAGAAAGATGTGGCTATTTCTAAAATTTTCCACTTTTTGTCCCCTTTTCAAGAAGTGTGAGGTATTAATTAATTCAAGTTGACAAACATAATTGTTTTAACAATTTATTGTTATTTTTTATAATATTCTATTTGAATAATGCTAGAAAGTTGTAGTTTTTCTCAAATTTTCAACTTTTTGTCCACTATTCACTTAGAGTGAGGTGATTAATCACAGCAATTTAGCAAACATAATTGTTAAAACAAATTGTTATATATTATATAATAATTATATTATATGTTATAACTTATATTACTTATATATTTATTATATATTATTATAGATTATTATTTCCTATGTTGCAGTTTTTCCGAAATTCTTCACTTTTTATCCACTTTTACCTTAGTGAGCTAATAATTAATTCAAGTTAACAAAAATAATTGTTTAAGCAATTTATTATTATTATCAATAATATTCTCTTTCAAAAATACTAGAAAGCTGCGGTTTTTTCTGAAATATTCAACTTCTTATCCACTTTTCGCTTAGAATGAGTTAATAATAATTACGATTTAACAAAAATAATTGCCGAAACAAATTATTATTATTTATAACTATCTTCTCCAACAGTAATGCTACATAGTTGCGGTTTTTTCGAAAATTTTTAACTTTTTTCCACTTTTCCCCTCGTGAGGTAATAATTAATGCAAGTTAACAAACATAATTATTCAAAAAATTTATTATTGTTTATAACTATCTTCTCTTACAGTAATGCTAGAAAGTTGTGCTTTTTTCTGAAATCTTCAGATTTGTTTTGACTTTTTAGTTATGAACAAATAATAAAGAATCATTTTTTAAATGGTACTTTATTTTTCTCAGAGTGAAGTCTTTTTATTCTTTCGCTAATGTTCCACAAATATTAATTTAAACAAATAGGCTATCTTACAGTAGAGATAAAAACAAAGGATGGAATAATCCGGTGTAGCTGGGAGGAGTATGTCTATAAATGACTTTAAAAATTTTGTTTTGAACTCCAACACGAAGTTTATTGCAAAGCGTAAAAGAAAAATTTAGAATTGCACACATTTTACTTTCAGCCCCCCTCCCTCCTTCCCTGAAGAAAACATGTTGACATCGATAATTATATACATATATGGAGATTAAAAAGGTCTGAATCAAACAATGAACTTGGATTAATTATTATTTCACTAAGTGAAAAGTGGACAAAAAGTTGAATATTTTATAAAAAACCGCAACTTTCTACCATTAATTAAAACGAATATTATTAAAAATAATAATAAATTGTTTGAACATATATGTTTGTTAAGTTGAAATAATTATTACCTCACTCTAATTAAAAAGAGGACAAAAGGTGGACAATTTTAGAAAAAACCGCAACTATCTAGCATTACTATAGGAGAAGATATTCGAAAAAAACCGCGACTTTCTAACTCTATTCTAAGAGAAAATTGCTATAAACAATAGTAGATTGTTTTAACAATTTATTAATAGATCTAATTATCAGAAGAATGTAATATTTTATGTATTAAAAATAATTTCTACTAAAAAAAATCGCTAAAAAATCATAATTAGCGCCGAAAACTGGCAAAACCTAATTTTTCACTTATGGGGTTTTTTTGGGACCCTATAAAACAGACTTATGAGAGTGATATTTAAAATGTAATTTTTGATTCGTATTCTATGGCTAATTTTGAATAGAAATGTTCAGTTTCAACTTGATTCATCTAATATTGATGATTTTGAATCAAATTTACAAGATTTTTCCAATGCATTTTTGGACCACCCTAAGCACCGGTCATGGAAATGAAGGTCAAAAGAAAAGATGCGATAATTCTTCTTGAAACGTTTTGGTCACTGTTGGACCCTGATTAGTTAAAAAAACATTTATTTGATCTGTAAAAAACATACAAAGAATGTAGAGAAAATGTATAACAAAATAAAAAGTAATAGGTGATAAAAGTTGACAATATTTTCTAAAAAGCTTAAGAATAAAATAATTAGAAGAAGGGTTTTCTCATAAAAAAGAGGCCCTCATTTTTAAATCTATATGGCGAGGAAAAAGTATTGATAACATTGTAAAAGCGGAAGGTTAATAGGAAAAACAAAATACCTGGTATAAATCAAAATACTAAGATAAAGTCAGGAGGAGTATTATTATCTTCTATTAATATTATCTATTATTTTTTATTTTATTCTACATTTTTTCTACCTTCTTTGTATGCTTTTACAGATCTCATAAATGTTTTTCTGACTGATGAGGATCCAAACAGTGATCGAAACGTTTCACAAAGAATTATCGCATCTTTTCTTTTGACCTTCAATTCCGTGACTGATGCTTCACTATTTTATAATATATAAAAGGTCGAGACTAAACATTCAAAAAAGTATAAGACTTGGAAAAAATGTATTTTCTCCTTTAAATTTTAAGTCCTTAAATCAAATGTAGTTATATACCTATATGTATATCACTAAATATCACTTTCTTCTTGAAATGCGGCATATGTACACTTTAATTGCAATATTTCTAGAAAGTTTCATGAAAATCAATCGATTTGTTTTACCCGCAGGTGCCTCTGCATGTTAGAAATAACAAAACACGCATACAAAACTTTTTATTTCCGGTCGAAATCAATGTTTCTCAATTTTCGAGAAAATAATTTTACGACATGATGACATCCTACTTTTAAAAAAGTATGTGTATAGGTTTGACTGTATCATGCTGCTAGGAAATTTTATCTGCATCGACTTTAAAGCTTGGAATGGCATGGAAAAATAGTGTCATCTTAACCTACGTATCCAAACACTATAAATTTATTTGAAGTCACAGGAACACGCTGTTGAACAAAAGGAAATGAAAAATTATATCATTTATATTATCTCTAACTTGACAATTGTCATCCATTTAGTGGAAATAGTTGGGAACAAAATTGTTTTTACAGCTGGATGATAATTCGATTCAAAATTCTACGATTCTCAAAATGAGAAAAAACAGTCTCAATTTAACACTTTATCACTAGATTCTCAAAATGAGAACGATGTTCTCAAATTTGTTGCACCTATAAACAACACCAAAAGTAGTGTAGATTTGAGGATCGACCTTTTACTTTAAAAAAAACTTTTTTCTGTTAGGATCTTCTTTAGAATGAATGTGTTCTAGACACAATTAAAAGACCGCCGATTGTTAGAGGAGGATGCAGAAGTAAATGGAAATCGATTTCTCTTGCGAAGTGCGAATTAGGACACGATGCATAGGAGAGAAAGGCAGAGAGGACAATGGGTATGGTGAATAAAAGAGGAAGAGGGAAAGAGGGAAAGAGAATAAGAGAGAGTGAGAGGGAAGTTTGAGAGGAACCCATGGTCGCAGGACACACATAAAATATCATCCGGAAGATTACCACTCACCCCTTTGCTCTACCTCTGTGGCTCAGGGTTCCTTTGCATCCGCTCTCTACCGTGGTAGTTTTTACAAGGAATATATGCACTAACCGGCGCTTTGTTACATCCATTTTTTCTGGAAGCCGCATCTCATACTTTTTCCAAATCCTCAACGCCCATAGAACAGGAGTGATCCGCTGACTGTCATTAGGAGCATAATTATCAATGATTCGACACAACAGACATTTACGCTACTCGCGCTTTTTAACCTATCCCTGGAAGCTTTTATTAGTGCTCTTTTAAGCCAGTGACGTTGTAGAAATATAGGCAAATTGTGAAATGTAGTTTTATTATAAATAAATCAGTTCGTTTTCCTTTCAGAAATGTTTTTTTATTGTAAATAGTGGAATTTTTGTGTAAGCGGTGGACAAATTAAAATTGGAAACATTATTTAAACAGAATTGTATTTTATTTTAATATTACATTTAAAAAAAGGGAAAATGGACTTTTTATACACGGTCTTGATTGAAATTTATGAGATTATTTTGGAACCCTACAGTGCTGTAATAAATACTATTTAACGAAATCAAATCAATATACAAAGGATGTCGTAGAAAAAATTCTAATATTAAAATCATTTCCTCAACAAAAATTGGCGACACTACTTAATTTATACATTTACTTTTCCTGTGAAAATTTTTACTTTGAATTCCCTTCTAACTGCCTTGAACTAAATTTTTTTAAAAGGAATCGTCTGATTAAAAAGTACCTCTAAAACTAATTAACTGATCAAAATTGGGATATTCTATGGATTAGATATTTCCGTTTTTCTGTTTCAATATTGCATTGGAGTCATTTCTGTTTTCATATAGGAATTTATTTAATTATTACTTGCCTGAATGCCTGACTTCTTGACTCACTAAAAACGATTTATACTACTGGGTTTTAATTAATTTTATATTTATTTGTATTTCTGTTTCAATATTGCATTGCAGTAATTTCTATTTTTAAATAAGACTTTATTTGATTAATTTTTTTTCCAACTAAAAACGATTTAAACTGCTTATTTTAATTAATTTTGTATTAACCCTTGCTTGACACACCTCTGTAGAATAACATACTTGCCAAAACGGGGTAAGTTTCTACCCCAGTGACAAAAACTGTGATAAAAAATAAACTACTAAATATTTTTATTTGAAAGTTTTTTCAGAATATATTGAAAGCTTGCTTTAAAAGGTAGTGTGCTTTATACAGCCAAGAATTAATTTAAATGTACCAAAAAAATGCTAAAGTAAAAAAAGCGCAAAAATGACCATTTTTACAAAAAAATTCATAATTTTTTTCCCCCACGTTAGAATGAGCTAAAATTTGAACTGAGT